>CACRXP010000776.1:278014-294251 GCA_902702965.1 Spirometra erinaceieuropaei
GGACTTCTAATTCAGAAAATATGAATTGCATTTTGTAAAGATTCAGCCTACCTCGTCTAAAACTCGCATGCAAATTTATTTTAACTTGCTTTGATGGGACCCCGACGGGTCTTTAATAAAAATTATCTATCTATCTATCTATCTTGATTGGCACAGTATTTTTTCAACAATTTATTACAATGCGTAACAGAAGGTCTTCTTGACCTTTTTCCTCGGTAGATGTTCAAATCGAGTGCTAATTCCACCGCTGTCCCACACGTTCTTAAAAACAGACTTAAAAAGCTGCCGAAGCAGCTTAAGGATCCTTTTGTGAGCTCATAATCAGTTCATCTAAGAATCGCTGAAATATTTGAACTAGCTTCGAAAATGAGGCTCGAGCGAGATAGGCGGAGAGAGTCTTTAGCTATTAATGACATGAATGGTTCTAAATCAGTTACTCAGATCTTCCGTCAAAGATCATCTGCTAAGTCCCACCAAGTCATTCCGCCTTTGCTTAGTAGTAGCAATGCCTTCATTACAGAGGAGTCAGGCAAAGCAGAAATTTTAAATTCGTTCTTTGCCAAACATTTCACCATTGAAACTGACCCAATCCCTTTAGTTTCAATCAAGTTATTAGCCCTTCTCAGCATGGTTTTTTACCAGATCGCTCTTGTGAAACATGCCATCTGTCGTTTCTCAGTCTACTTACCTCTCTTCGTAATGGCCATCTATCTGTTATTGTTATTTATTTTGGTCTTAGTACAGCCTTTGATAAAGTGCCACATAAAAGGCTCTTCGTTAAATTAGAAGCTATGGGAATTCGCAGTCCACTAATAGACTTTATCAAGTCATACCTGTCTAATCGTAAACAAAAGGTTTTGGTGGGATCTTCACTTTCCAGTGAAAGCCCTAGTGTAAGTGGTGTCCTACAAGGCATCGTTCTGGGTCCTCTTTTGTTCTTGCTTTACATAAATGATATCTCGGCGGCAGTTAAATATTCTCAATCATTTATTTATGCCGGTGATCTTAAATGTGTATATTCTTTCAATAAATCTACGAGCCTTCATTGCCTGGAGCAAATCCATGCTGACTTGCTTGCTCTCTCAGCTTGGAGCTCAATATGGCTAATGGAATTCTCTCCGTCTAAATGTCGCTATATGTCTTTTAGACCTGATAGGATACTCCAACCAGTGGTCTTTCAAGGCACACCTATGATTGAATGTACCACCATCAAGGATTTAGGTTTAAGCTACACTAGTAATCTTGATCACTCGCCACCCGCTGACAGAATTACAGTCAAAATTGTCCAGATTTGTGGCTTTATTTCTTTCAATTTCTATCTTCCTGAAATTAAATTAAGACTCTTCCGTATGCTTGTACTTACCATTCTCGAGTATTGTTGCCCATTCTTTGGTTTGATGGATGAAGCTAGTCGTTTAAAAATTGAAAATGTCCAAAGACGTTTTTCTAAAAAACTTTTAGATAAGGAACATCCCAATATCTCCTAATCAGATAGATGCCAGCTAATTAACCTAAAATTTTTATGGGTTCGAAGACTTGAAGCGGGCTTCTGTCTCCTCTTTCGCATTAATCAAAGTTCACATTTTCCTCGGATTTCAGCACTCACCTCTAGTAGTCGCCCATACAATCTTCTTAACTCGTCCTTGATTATACCTCCTCCAGCGTCCTCCACCTCTAAGCGCTCTTTTTTTCGCTTCCAGATATACTTTCCTCTGGAATAACGTTCCAATATAATTAAGATCTTCAGGAAATTTACACACCTGTAAGAGAAGGCTACGCCTTTATCTGAATACTGACTCGATTAAACTTTTATTTTCCTCATCCTTCCCAGACAACTTTTTCTATGACATTGAGAAAGGGCCACCGGGAATTTAGTATGCCGCCATTAAATTTCCGTATCTGTTTACATTTCCTTCCTGTGTGAGTAGTATCGCTTCCTAAGATCCCTCACCAGAAATGTTAATTTTTCCAATTTTTCAGTTCATGCATCGTGCCCTCACAGAATGTGCTCCATCGCCGCTCTTGGCGAAGTCTTCTGTATTCGCCATATACTAGTAGTCTGGTCGCATCTCCCATGCCCCATCGGATGTATTTAACCGACCACATCTGGGTTCCTATCGCCTCGAGACTGGTTTTCAATTTCGCCACTTATTTGCCTTATTCAAGGCCACATACAGGCCAGTTCTGACCGACCCGCCTACTTACCCCATCATGAAATCCGTTATACAATGCCATACACAGCTGACATTTATTTCGGCCCTGACGATGTCCGATTATAATCGATTCTATACCGCCACATGCAGGCCAGTCCTGCCCGCATTTTTCTATTTCTATATTTTTCAATCATTTTTAAATTTTGATGTGGAGCGTTTTTTCACCCCTCTCTTACCATTTTCTTAACGGACTTCCAATTCAAAAACTATGTATTGCACCTTGTACAGTAAGGACCAGGAAGGAGCACGATTCCTTTCAATACGTCCTTGGTGGTCAGTCCCTTTCAAATGTTGTGGAGCAAAGGACCTGGGCCTCCTAATGACCTCCTCACTGAAACCATCATCACAGTGTCAAAGAGCAGCCAAAAGTGCGATAAGCGTGTTATTTACGCTGAGGCAAGGATTTGTGCAGATCGATAAAGAGCTATTCGGGAAAACTTATGGGGCATTCGTCCGGTCCCGCTTAGAGTATGAAGTCCAGGCCTGGCGACCGTGGTTGAAGAAAGATTATCAACGACTGGATGGAGTACAGGCGATGGGTACGAATATGGTCAGGAATCTTCATCATTTGCCTTATGAAACCAGGCTGACCGAACTAAATCTCTTTCCTCTAAATTACAGGCAACTGCGCGGCGAACTCATCCAAACCTACAGGATTATCAGAGGCCGTGAGTGTGCCCTAGACTTTGGTACACTCTTCGAATTGGCTGGGACTGACCGTCTGCGTGGTCATCCCTTAAAACTGCAGAGGAAGCTGGTTCATTCGGACGTCCGACGGAACACCTCCTCTCACAGGGACATTGGCGCATGGAACGGACTCCCTGATGCGGTGGTTCTTTCCGAAACTGTCGAATCGTTTATGTGTTGACAAGATGCTCATTTGCTGAGAAACTACTGTACATATAATCACGATTGTTTTAGCGGCGGCAGTTTGCGCCTGGTTCACACTTACCGCTGACATTTAAACTTTCCGTATTTGTTGATGTAATTGATGACTTTATTTCTGTTTATCGATATGAATAGGGAGCTGAAGGTCAAAAGCCTCATTCCCACAATAAACTGACTTAAACTGACCAAAACTCTTGTGAATGAAGTTCAAATTCGCCACTTTAAAATAGGAGAGAAGAGAATATCTCTATCCAAGAAGGACAGGAAAAACGCGAAAGCGGTTTACAGAGTTCTTAAGCAGGCTCTTTCAGCACGTTTGTCGGTATCTGATCCGGACCATGGGATTTACATTCCTTCAGCACAAGAAGTTCCTATTTCACATTTTTTGCGTGAACTAGTTGGTTTCCATCATTGTGCTGTCTGTTTCAGTAAGGAGGTCAGCATGGCCAAAGTCCGTTTCATCTATGAAGACGGATTATAAGTTCCCCATTGTTTTCTCTTGTAAACACCACAACAGTCTATTCGTTCTTTAACCTGGTGTTGATGTGGGTGAAGAGGACTTTAGCTTACCGACGACCAGTTCCATAATCCATAATGTGACTTACGGACATTCAAGACTTATCTTGTTCCTTCGTCGGCGAAACTGTTCGCAGTGGAAAGGTAGTTTTGGCTGCCGCATACCTTCTGCAATGTTTGTTCGTTTCTGCTTATCAACGTCGTTGCATCTTACGTTAACCAGACGGCACGATTTGACTTTTAATTTTCTCATGTCGGGCAGTTTCTATGTATAACGTTGCTTATAACTATTTGACAAGTATTCGAGACTCAGTTTTGCGTTGCAAATAGTACGCTTAAAAAGTTTGCACCTATTCTATCTTAATTATGTTGGTGTGAGCTGCGAAGATAAGATATAACGCGAGAGTAGTTTTATTAAACACCTGCGCTGTATTGATTAGCCGCGCTTCTCGAATTTGTCGTTGATCTACAACGGTCTGTTTTGCTATCGTTAGGGCTTTGGTTTGCCGTCCACTATTGCACCCTAAGAACATTAGGAATTGAATTCGCGGTAGCAGAACATTCATTTTCAAAAGGTCACGCCGGCGTTTTTGTAGTGACAGACTAGTATCACAGAGGGGCGCTCACCGATCGCGCTACGGAACTCACTCGTTCCGTTGAGCCTTGGGGCTCTCCCGCAAGCCCCACTAGCAACCGCACTGGAGCGCTTAGTATAGGCAATGCTATTTTGCAAACTGATATCTTTCTGACAGTTATTTCGGCAATAACTTCTACAAATTATATCAACAAACGCTTTAGTCGTTTTGCCATTTACTTCGCACCTCTGACCTGTAATTATACTTTTTCCCAAACTTTGCGGAACGTATCGTAGCCTTTTTAAGTAGGCGTGGGGGTAAGATTTGGATTCCCGCGAAGACTTCCGTTAAAATTAGTTAAGTTGAGTGCCACTAGCTGCAAGGACGGTGGCATCTGTCAACGCGCCACCTCTCACTTAACGCGCAGGCAGCTTGCTTACCCTAACGTGTGTCGCGGACAAAGGCGGGAAGCTTCGGCCTCCTTCAGGATTTCCTAAAATAAAAAAGGGGCGAGCAAATTAAAAAAATTCATAGATTTGGAAAATACGTCTGCTATGCCCTAGGTGAGTGAACGTCATCTGCGGCTGATGTTCTTTAAAAATAAATAACACGTGCGTGGGGATTTCCCAACTATGTCGAAGCCCATGGAGAACGATCGCCATCATCCCTCCTCCCCCGAAACAACCAGTAACACCCCGTACAAAAGGAAAATGCAAACTCTTCGCGCACATTGACTATGCTACCGACCACCTGGTTGCGGAAACATCTGTCGTCCTTTGGTAGACGACGTGGAAAGTCATATGAACTCAGCGCAACCAAAAAGGGAAAAAACCAAATTCGTCTGAGAAAGTTGCCGTAATTGAAATGAAGCGTGCGGGTTACCTCGTCCATCTTGATAGATGTACACGAGAAAACTAATGCGGGACACGCGAGAGATATTCGCCGGTAACGCGCTGAAGTCCGGAGAAAAAGTCTGCCTTATCTTATAAAAGTGGCAAATTGAAGACGGCGTACGTTGAAAATCCGCAGTTGTCAAAAGGTGCGCCGTCGGATGCTGCCCGCGCACTCTACATCATAAAAAACACTTGATGACTGTGTTTGATAAAACCGCGTCATTCGCCGACGCGCGTGCCACCATTGCCAGCAGGCACATAAATTAGCGTCATCACTTAGTCGCGCGGAAAGATTATGACACTCATGTCTCCATCTGAAGCGAGGTATCATTACATAGAGAGTTCCGTAGCTCACTTTATTCCTCACAAACCAGAGGTCAGAGCATGACCCCAATATCTTCGGACAGTAATCTAATATTATCCCTCAAGAGGGGGAGCATGTTGCTGTGCTCAAAGCTTCCCGTCTAGGGAAGACCTGCGGTGAGAGCTTTGATCATTGCCAAGGCCTCTTAAAGTATTTAAATGAAGCTCAAGTATCAAACGCAGAAAGAAGAGTGGCCCTTCGAAATTCACCCAAGTATTTGTCGGTTGGATTACGGATCGAAAAGGAGGACAGATTGCTCCAAGGTGAAACGGCAATTACATTGAGTAGGCTAGAACACTGCACTTGGTTCTGACTCAAGCACCTATTGCGTTTTCAAGAATCCAGTTTGATGCCTGATAGAGCCCCTTAAGGGGCTCTTTCCCTCGAGATCCCTCGTAAGTGGACAAATTTGTCCACTGGATGTCCGCAGTCCGAGCACAGGTCTTGTTCACATATGGAAAGAATGTCTTCGGAATATATGCAACTGCTTCAGCTATCTTTGACTCAAAGTCTGTTCATTCCCTCTTCTGCCTAGCAGACAACAAAACTACGGCAATGATGCAGCCTAGGAAGGTGGTTGTATAACCAGAGGTCGGATTTGTTTGGTATCAGTCTTGTTGCTTTTGTTTTGACAACCTGATATTTTGCACTTCTCTTTGATTTTCGTGATGGTCGGGACATTTGTCCACATACTGGCATGCACAAACGTTTTTCCTCCTCATTCCCACGCAACCCAAGCTCATGAGGCCGTTCTGTCAAGTCATACTGTACTAGTCCGCTAAAATTACATCCTTTAGCCAACCTGATATTCTCCTCATCCTTCAATGCCATTAAATTTAATTGCGCTGTCTGCGTATGACTGATTTTAAGATGATCATTTTAGAACGCCGACTGAGTCGCCTTCGTCGTGGAAGAGGAATTGATTGCCAGAACAGGGTCTCGTGCTACAGCAGGAAACAAGCTCACACGAATAGTACAAAAAGACGAAATTAACTCATTGAGGCACCAGTGTAACCTGAAGCTTGCAAGCGACGAGCTTATTCGCCTCGACAAATCTGCTGAGGCAACGACCGGCGTCTTTTTGGGCCTGAGTATTACGCCAATCTCGTCTGAGAGATGTCTGAACGTAGCGACCACCAGGAATTCTATGACGACCTCGGTCAGTGGATCGAAACGCAGCGGAAAAATTACTCCAATCTGACTACCCTTCTTAATGAAAAGGCCCGAGCTTATTGGTCAGCACCGCCTTTCCCTCCTTTGGGTTCGACAGCACCCACTGTCCAGGCCTCTGTTGAACACGTCAACGCCCTCCAGCGACCTCCAAGAGCCCCCTTACAGAGGTGTAAGTTCTTACAGTGTTTGTGTATTGACACGTCTCCTCGGCATATGCCGCGTCCCCCAATTACTTTAAATTTTAAACTTTCTCTCTCACAGTTATGGTCAAGACTTAACATTTTCCAAAGTTCAGTGCCCGCTGCTTTTCTGCGGGAATCCTCACTGTGTGTTCGGGTTTATCATAACAGGGTCTATCGTCGGAGGGTAAAGACCAGATGTGACTGACTGCTGGAGTCAATTTTGTGAGATTCCCTTTGAATATATGATGCACCTTCGGAGGGCAAACCTAGGCTTAACTTTTAAGCACTGTTCTTGATGTCCTCCCGTCGCATTTCGTGTGACAGGTCGCCGTCTCTTGTAGCGGCTCGTTGGAATCGACAGTTGTGTTATTACTTCTGCACAGACGTGCGCCACATACCTAGTAACGTCCCTCCTCCCCAAATTGGTCGTGAGCTAGTACGGCGAAAAACGAAATATCTACAGTGAACAGTAAGATGTGCGATTGGTACTCGGTTCATGTTGGGTGGGCACTTGAAACAAATCTGACTAACAGAATTTTGAAAAGGTTCCAAATTCGAATTGTAAGGTTTGAGGCTACTATTGGTCCCCTAGGAGAAAGGAAATCTCAGCAAGGCCGCAGTATACAGCCCCACTCAGAGAACGAAAACCAGGCCGTCGTGGCATATTGCGTCCTCGCCTTCTTCTTTGCAATTGACACTTCCGCGCTCATGTAACTAGATGAAATGTACTCTACACCTTTGTGAAAACAAACCGGAAGAACTGCGAAGAATGCTCAACTTTTGCGTGCACTGTCAGATGCCTTTGTATCTTTATCATTCCTCGGGGATCGGGTTCTTTGGACGTGTGCTGTTTTACAAGTAGCTGCGCTGCGTTTATTCCACTCTGCTGATCCTCGTTACCCTATCGGAAATTCCATCTTCGTTACAGACGATATCCACCGTGCGTCTCACAGCAAAGTAGTCGCAAGAGGTATACTATGAACCAAGAGAGAAGGATTAGAATGACTACCGCTGGCCTAGTTATTCATAGTTTAACCGAAAACCAGTTGCTTGGAATGTTAACATGCGACAGATCGTTTTTCCAGCTTTTATTTTGGCGAAATCCCCTCCTTAGACCCACGTTATGTTCCCTGCGGTCATTTTCGTTGGCGACCAGACTTCAGTCTAAAAACATTCACCTTAAATTCTGGTCAAGGACGCAGTATGCGACCCCATTCAAGGAAGAAAAACCAGGTCATGTCATATTGCGTCCTCGCCTTTTTTTATAGTGGACGCTTACGCGCTATCGCAACAGGACAGAATGTTACCTACGTCTTTCGTGAAAAAAAACTGCGAAAAATGCTCAACTTTTGCTTGCACTGCCAGATGTTTTGGTACCCTCGACGCTTCTCAGGGATAAAGTTCCTGGAACGTGCGCTCATTTGCAATTAGCTGTAGAGAAACTTAGTTCGAGGACACAATATGCCGCCTCAACATTTATCCGAATGCTTACCAGATATCGCGCTCTCCTTTCGGCCTTTTACCCCTGTCCATAAAACTCGTATTACACGATGACCTGGTTCTGTTCCCTGAGTGTGGTTGCATACTGCGTCCTTGCCGAGATCTCACTTCTATATTGGTCGCGGGGTCCGTTCGAAATTCCGCACTGTGCATATTAATATGAAGCGCCACAATTTTCCCATCACACAGGGTCCAACGAGTTCCAACAGACGTTACTACAGGGACGTTTTGAGCGTCACTGTTGCTGCTCGAGGCTGGGACGTTGTTGCCTTGGGTGCAAAACCAAGCATATCCTCCTCTTCCACAAGATCTCAGAAACGTCATGAGACCCATTTCAGCAGAACTCACTTGTTATCTGATATTTTTACTGCTTTTCTGTCTAATTGGCGCCAAATTGCTAGACTTTGTTCACAAGATTTAGGCCAATACGTGCTACTCCTGAACTTCCAGCAACTTAAATTGCAGATCTCGACGGAAAAGTAAGCATAAAAGGAGTAGGTCGGAAAGAACGAAGGCACCTAACTTTTAGGTGGACGTAAGGACCGATTTTATCATTTGTCTATTCGTCTATATGCTTCATCCCGCTTTTTTCCCAGATCGGCGCTTTCGATTGGCCCCGCTTCACTCACGTCTGCTTGCGGAAGCCGTAGACCTCGTGCTAATGTATCTGCTTAAAATCACGCTTTTGCGCCTCGTAGGCGGTCAGGGACTGTTTTCGTAAGCCCTCCCCTTTGCCATGTATACGACTGTTTAGTCAGACAATTTATTGGATTTCTGCCCTACGACATACTGAACAGCCTGCCTGGCTATCGTTTCATGCGCATTTTCTACTCGTGGGCCTTTATTGCTACGCCCGAGGATGATCTGGACTTCTACATACAGCTGCTCAAGACCTACGAGGAGTTTATCCGACCTCTTCAAAGCGATGCACTACTGCTGTCTAACGTCCTGTGGCTCTTCCTACGAGTGGTCTGTGAGGTAGGTTTATTTTCTACAGCTGAGGTATACTTTTAAAGACTCAAGTCCGAAGTCGGACCGTGCACATACAAATTGAGGATTTCAAAATTGCGAAAACCACTCGATGAGCACTCACCCAGAACTGTGTTTCTCCCACCCTAGGGGTATAGATGCGCCTCCGTTTTGAGGGAGTTCCTCTTAGTATTGACTGGCCAGCTTGGGCGAATTTTTCTGTTTTTTGCTCTTGTGAAGTCTGATTATTCAAATGTCGCACTTCGTCACTTGGCACTTAGCCCTTTTTACTTTCACGCTTGCCTGGACTTTCATAGAGTTGATTGGGTGCTGTACGCTAAGCGCATCGCGGACGATCGCCTCCCGTCGCAGTCGTTAAACTGCGACATCCGGACTGCATTGGTTTGTTTAGCGTGCCACAGATGCCTCAGAGGTCATCATTCACTAACTTCACTCACGCCACCTGGACGTAGCCGCAAGCTGAAACCGTATTTGGGCCAGATGCCATCACAGAGGACGTCAATGTTCGGTTCAGCAAGGCATACGTCAAGTCCCCTGGACTTTCAAACTACTGTATTTTCGTCCCTTATGGGCCACCACCACCACCACCACCACCACCACCACCACCAACACCAACACCAACACCAACACCAACACCAACACCAACACCAACACCAACACCAACACCAACACCAACACCAACACCAACACCACCAAAGAGACCAATTCAACTAGTTAGGTGCGACTACAATCCATTCAGTAATTCCACCGCTAGTGCATGGGAATTGGGCTAAATTCCAAGTGGGCTAGAGTTGGGGTTGAACTAGGGGGAGTAGGATATTTGTCCCCGTATCGAACCCTTCCAGCCTCTGCCATTGCATCTTTATTGGCTCGGCTGGCGACGTCAGATCCCTAACAATCTCTGAGTTGCTGCATGCATAGTAAACTTTCTGCCATTTTCATTTACACACGCCCGTATGCATCATTAGTGGTCAGACGCCCCCCCCCCCTCCCCTAGGTTGGTTAAGTTAGAAAGCCCAGAAACGACTTACGTCTACAGACGCATTCTTTTTCTTGCCCCAGATTTTCCTGCTCAGTCATCCTTTGCTCGGATTCGGCCCTGGCGGCTGCACGATTGGAAAGTATCTCTTCAACCTTCGGGTTGTATCCTGCCGTAGCCTGATTCGCCTGCCGGATGCAGTTGAGGTTTCACCCGCCGGAGACCCGGGCCTACTAAGGTGAGTTGTTGTACACTAGCTGTGCATAGCTTAGTTTAACAGTTTTACAACCCCACTTAATTAATCTTTTCGAAAAGAAAACGCATTTCGGCTGGCATTTCATGATTTAGCCCATCTACTGTACATACTGGCATATAACTGAGGCCTTCAACTACAACCGACCAAGTTTTTTGCCTGTAAAATCTCACAACGCTCATCATTGATTGCACAGGTCGTTCCTGCGGGCTATGTTAAAGAATTCCAGCGTAATTCTCATCTCCTCGGTCCTACAACTTTTCCTCACCGGCGATCAAATCTTCTGCTATGACATTGTCGCCTGCACGGTTGTGGTTGAGATCTCCGACGACGAGGCCAACGGCATGGCCGAGTTCCAGTAACCAACCCCCCCCCCTCTGGCCAGCTTTCAACGCCTACGCTCCGCGTAAGTTTCATGCAATCAGCCACCAAGCGTTAAAAGCTCCCCGATGTTTTGAGCAAGACAACATTACCACGGGCGATCGGCTGCCTGCTGTCGCGTCGGTCCTGTAAAGAAGACTAGTTGGTGCGCGTACGTTTACGTTCAGTGAATTCTCGTCAGGTATGGCCGGAAAAAGGCGAAACTCGAAGCATAAGCAGCGCCATTCTCGCGCATGTCGTTGATTACAAACAGTATATGGACCCCGGTGAAGATTCTCTCGAGTTAACCTTAGCTGCTGGGCCAGCGTCTGTTAGCAACAGCAGAAGCAGCCGCAACCAACTTGCGAAAACCGGCCTCGTGCGCTCAGAAGAATCTCGTCCAGGCTCCGCGCTTACCTTGCTCCCACCCCAAATGTGTTTTTAAAACGAACTTTAATCTAATTTTTTTAGTCACTGACATGTTTCACGGGACGCGTTTCTCATGGAAATGTACTGGCCTGACGAGGATTTATTGAGAGTAAGTGTATGCTCGCCAACTAGTCCTCCGAATACTGTCATTAAGATTTTCCCGACTAAAACAGGTCAGAAAAATGTCCAAATTTTTGTATCACCATAAAGTCTTCACTTTAATTTCAACTCCGGGCACTGTTTTTGCAAAGCTAGCTTAAGTAACTTATGCATACTTTTAAGCTGACTGGGATCGGCATTTATACGTCTTCTGTCCGTCATATCCAGGCCCCGGGCTTGATAGACCGAAGTACAGACTTGAGTTTATGAGCTACGTCCATTTAAGCAAGGGGTGGGGACAGATCTTTCGTCGGACACGGGGACTCCTATCCCCCATCTCCTAATCTTAACTCTAGCCCCTCTGAAATGCAGGGCAAGGCCATTTGCAATGCGGAGGGCCCATATTCCTGTGCCAAACCAAATCTTTCAGCCAAACGATATTTGAGTCACCGAAACCGCGTATCGGAGTCCTGGGCTCCGTACGCGCATGATGCCTCTGTTGCCATCCAGCGAACGAACGAGGAAGTTCCATAGCGCGGTCGGTGAACGCCTTCCTACCATTGTATGTTCCTGATCGCAACCAACAGGACAACGAACCCCTGGCTCAGTGGTAAGTGGCGTTGCACTTCTAACTAACAGGTCGCGGGGTCGACCCCTGTGGTGTTTCACACTCCGAGGTTGGATGTGACAGGCTGACGACGGCTAATGAGCCAGAAATTGCCATTCCAGTGTCCTCGTTTGCCGCAACGATTATGGCGACCGCAAACCTAGCTTTTAGGCGAGCGACAACAACGGCAATAAAAGTATTGAGCCTCAGTCGTAGCCATCCAGGAAGCCACAAATGCAGCTGCGTAATTGCGCTGTGTTGGCGAGTTGAAACGCACTGCGGTGGACCAGGTTGCTGAGTTACCGGAACACCAACGGGCGCTGAGAGCGAATGGCATCCGCCCAATTTCCTAAACGAGACGAAAGACCAGGTAACATTGGTCCCAAATTTTGCCAAGAACGTCTCGGAAGCCGCTCGCACTTGGAGTTGTATGCAGACCAGGGGCAACCATCAGGAGCCGAGTCATAAGACCTAAGGACCCAGTAATACCGGACCTGGTGCAGTTGCGGACAGAATAACTGCTGGTAAAGGTTTACCGGCACCGTTACAACTAGCATGTGCCGTAAGTGGGTGTTGGTGAGTGCAGTTCTGAAAAACACCCTTGTAATCACAAACCAGATTAATTCGTGCCTGTCCCAACAGTAGTCGCGAGTACCAGCTTGGAGGAAATATGGCCTGCTGTAGTAGGTGGATGTGGGATTGTGCTGATCGGCGCTTTGTTAGATGACAGGCAGCATTCACCATTTCGTAGTGCCGTTAAAGCTTGTGGACTTTTTATAGGTAGATGATTGGTTACCTCGATGCGCAGCTACGCCAAAAAGATGGTGATGCTGCCTCGTGTCTGCTCATTCCGCTGTTAGCCTTATCTGAAGACAGACTTCTTATTTGTCATCTAGGTTGACAGGTACACCCCGTCCTTCTGGGTTTCTGCCTGTTGCTTACACACATGGGCGATCCCGGTGTCAGTTTAGAAATGAATTTCCTTGCCTTGGCAGACAAAGAGGGGAAGTCAGGCTGCCGTTTGTTCGAATAGGCTATCGATTAGAGCACACCTCGTGTCAACCGCCCGTCAAACCATTCCGACGGTCCGTCCCTACAGACTCACTCATGCACGTTACTTACGTTTTGCAAGTAGGCAGTTTTGCCTGATATTTTTGGTTACACGCCCTCATGTCTTGCCAGTCCCCTAAACCCATTTCAACGGCAGGCATCTAGGGGAAGCTTACTTAGAATCTAACCTCGTCACCAAGCACTTCGTGAATGAAAAGTTCGTGTTCTTGGCTGTCCCTATCCGCTTTTCTTTCAGGTAGCGCAACTTACAAAACTTGAAGGGCGCACCAACCAAACGTGCCCAGAACTCCATTTCATTGGGTAATAACTGGCACTAGTAGCAGTCGGCAATGCTCCCCAGGTCAACTGTGGCGACTGCCAGAGGCATTTTCCCGCCAAAATTCAACCAATCAACACAACGAGACGTTTGCGCTCTGTCGACACGTACCCCCGAATTATCCCTCCTCTAACTTCTACGTTCTGCACCCACAACAAATCCAGCTATCCTCTGCTATCTCCGCCAACAACACCCGCTCTCTTTTCTGCGCTCGTTTTTTGACTTTATCTGTCTCTCATTTTGGACAAAAAACAGCAAAGTTGAGCTTCTTTCTTGTATCAGCTTTAAAAAAAGGAGATCTTGGTTAATAGTCGGCAAAAAGTGTACACATATACAAATAACTTTTAAAATTAAGCGTTACATATTTGGTCATCAGTGGAAGTGGATAGGGGAAGGAGAGGTGGAATCAGAATACGGGGATGTTGTTTCGAGGGGTGGTTACCAAGTCATCGTCAAGCGTCATGATGGACTAGAGAAATTTAAAAAAAAACACCGGGTATTAGCATAATGAGTAAGCCCATACAGCGTCCATAGCTCAGACAAAAGAATTTACGAGGGACTCTCTGCACCTCAGCCTCCCCCAGAGGGTGCCTCCGGGTCTCAGGTACGAGCTAGTGACGACTCGATGGGACCGAACAAATACAAGGCGACAGGTGACGGGCGTTTCTGGACGCAGGCCGTAGAAATTCGGTTAATCGGAGTAAAACTTACACATGTTGCGCCCACAGAGTCGATTCTGCAAACTACCAACTGGAAATGGCCTAGGTTGGGCTAGTCACTCCCGGGGAGAGCGACTACCGAAGCAGAAGTCAGGTTTGATCTCCTTTACGAGGGCGCTTGTGCGCGATATAGTTGTGATCATGCCTGATCTGGCTGGCCTCGATGTCGCGGGTCGTACATCCCCGCGTCGGTGGACTTGAACGACCTGGACCATTCTCCAGCCATGAAGATCGAATACCGGTGGTCCAGTAACTGAGCCAGGCACCCACTTCGACGCCTCCAGGCGGGCAACACAGCACTGAGCTCATGGCGCGGACAATGAAGAACACGCCCAAACCGTCTCAGCCGTCTTTCACGGATGACCTGACATCCTCGACAGAGGAGTCCCTAATTCTTCTTATCGAGACTACCTCAGCGTTAGGTGACTTCGATTGGGTCAAAGGGCAGTCAGACATTTCTGACCCATTGGGTGGTGATCGTCTAATCGGACTGTCAGCTGGGATATGGAGAAATGAGGCTTACAGAGACCGCCATCAGCGGAGGGACATAAATGCTTCACTGGAGTTGCAGTACACCGATCTCTGCGCGTACGCCCAACAGGAGCGACTGTCGGAACATCGGACAAGGCAAAGAGATAGCAAGAATGACAGTAACACGTAGCCAAGGTGGAAACCTACCATAAAGGAGAAGAACATGGAAATTGAGGAGAGAAAGTGCCAGACGTCGTGGACATCATAGAAGCCAAGCAGGATGCAGGGACGATTGAGGGCACGCGACTGTGCTGGAGTGACCTACAAGGAGCGGGAGGTAGCATGAGAAAAGTGACAGATTCCGTTTGTCAGGCATAATCTAACTTCGACCGCTCTGCTCATGCAGTCCCTGCCGTGCCAGTGAGCACTGTCCTCTCCAAAAAACTTGAACACATCGGTTTCAATGCGAGTGCAGAAGTGCGAAGTCCAGAATCAACCTGTACTGTACTGCCGATGATAACTGCCCGCGAACTCTATTTGGCCAAGGTGATCGGATGGAATAATGTTTCGAAGATTGGGTAGGAGAGGTCCGCTTAAGGGGCTGGAAAACGATTTCAGGGATGACGGCTTTAACTCTCAGGGCCCGTCAGAGGAGGGTGCCGCGCCGGAATCGGGCATCATCAAATTCCGGTGAACAAAGTCCTCATCTAAGCTTAGTTGTGTTTGGTGCAGTCGCAAGGCATCAGCTATAAGCCTTGATTCAGACGCGGCAGGGTGAGAAGCGATCGAACCGAGGCGGTTAACGGTCCTCTGACAACAGCAGCCCTATCGAGAGCAGCCGATGGCGTTAGAACGGCGCTGACACGACCAATCCGGTCAGGCCTTGCGGTTTGGGCGTGAAGGCCGCCAGTGAGTCAAAAACTACTATTCCGGTTCCTTGTTGACAATGCTACTCATCGATTGCTCGACAGTCTGCGTGCGTCCCAGATCGGAGCTCAATGGCGGTCAGGCTAAGTCGACAGTCGCGTGCTTCTGAATGTCCCTGAACGTGAACAATGGAGCGCCAGCCAGTGTTTCAACTGATGGAGCGTCAAACTCGGACCGGCTGTCTCCTCGACTAGAACAGGGGAAATGGCAGGCTAACGATGGAAGAAGGCAAGTCAGAAATGTTCATCCCGTACAGTGACGACGCTCCTGCTGACACGATGCCTTACTTCACTAGTTGTCTTAACGATTAAAGGCGACAGAATCAACCTCTTTGCCTTAATCCACCATCGGAGCTGGAGGACTTCAACTAGTGGACGGGCCGCCTGACATCTGCCAATCTAGCGCGGACTGGGATGTGCGAAGGAGTCGATGTGGCGGCTGCGAAACTTGAGCCTATGTCTGCTGTCCATCCTGCTACGCCGTCATTTAGCACACCAAATGTGGGTCTGACAACCCCCTGTCTGGCGTAGCTGCTACAGTTGAATCACTAACGGTTGCGGTTTCCGAAAGAAAAATCGTGACAGCCGCCGCCGTTCTACTACTACTACTACTACTACTACTACTACTACTACTACTACTACTACTACTACCACCACTACTACTACTACCACTACTACTACTACTACTACCACTACTACTACTACTACTACCA
>CACRXP010000777.1:13599-87363 GCA_902702965.1 Spirometra erinaceieuropaei
ATATCGGCTGAAATTCTGAAATGAGTTTTCGATTAGGAAGGAGTACTTGAGTGGAGTTGTAACGTTAATAGTCACGCGATATAGTTATATATTATTTCGGAATCGCCTAAGTATTATTTTTTTCAGCCTTTGTAAAAACTGCACTTGGTAAAAGAAGACTACATTTTTGCACTTATTTGGCGGTCATATAAATCATGGAAAGCAATTACAACACACGTTTTCTTTTATTCATTTATCAGCTAATCTCCTATTCCTCACAATTAAAACTTGAAGAAACAGTATCTTTCAATTTTAAGGAATCGTTAATTGTGAAATTTGCTAAAACCGTGCAATATGTGGTCATTAGCACCATATCTGTCGGGTTAATAATTTTCCTCACAAAGCAATAGCCTAGTCCGCATCCATTTGTAAAATTGTGAGAGCTTAAATTGGCATGTATGTATTATGTGCATAAATGTATAAAAATCGTACGCGGACATTATACATCTCGCTGGCTGAAGGCGTTAAACGCGAATGTACTGTCTGATCTCGCAAAACACTTTAAACGTAAATATGCCCTTTTCGTGACTATTAATCATGCATACGATGTCATCAGTTCCCAAATAATTGCAAAAAGGCATATATCGTCATTTTCTATGATGTTTATTTAAATCTATAAGGCCATCGACTATCTATGTGACAAATCTACGCTTAACATGCAATCATTTCTATTGAGTACAGCTTTTACGGGAGGTCGGTAAAAAGTGCCTTCAAAACCCAACGTCCTAGTGAATCCCAAATATCATGGAGTTATGCCGCGTGGTAAGTAATATAACAACTCTACTTGAGACATCCTCCCTGATCGTAAAGGCATTTCAGAATTTTGAGTAATATTTCATGAGATTGGTCGCTGGCTGTATTTGTTCTAACCGTAATACTGAACACACCAATGTGTCGCTTTTAAAGTTAGGTTAGAAATAATGAATTGCGTTCTATTGTAGTATGACAGACATATTTTCCAAACCATTCCTAATCTTTTTTATTAAAGCTGCTCATTCATCCTTTACGCAAATTACTCGTCTTCAGAAAAATGTTTCCAGCGGCAAAAATTGACATATAATTTCGTAGTTGGCGTTGAATAAGTCGTTGCTATGCGTGTCTGGCTCGTCAACAGTAGACAAGAACTGATCACACAGCTATACAACTCGGATATGAAGACTGCAAGCGCAGATACTGTGCAAACGAACTGCCATTCATTTTCGAATTTGGGAGACTGTGCACTGGTAAGTGACCATTAACTCAAGAGCAAGACACAAGGGTGGTGACGGCTTACTAGCCATATTCATAAATCTTGCCTACTTATTTGGTTAAGGTTGTTTTATGTGTACTGGTAATAATCTCTGTGACCCACTGTTGTGAACGGCGCATTTGAAGAAAATATATATGTTTTTTGAGATAAGGCTAGGGATTATTGTTAAGGTCGCATTCGTCTGCCAGAGGCGGCTATTTGCATTTCTTGCCGCAAAAAACCCTATTTTTGCCAAACGCCTGTCTGATCGGAGTTCTCGTAATTTAAATGTTCTATAAGAGGAAAAGTAGAGACCGCGACTGATTTATACCAGGTTACCTAAATCGAAAGATTAGACATTATACAGGAATATCGTATATAGGATCACCTCTTTTTATATTTGACCAATTAATGAAACCTTATTGCACAGAAAATTCAAATCAAAGTTAGTTTCTGTGCACCTACTTTCTAGAAAGATGGTTGTGATTAATGTCGTTAGATGAACGGTTTTCGAAATTTCCTTGCCAGTGTGCTATTTGTAACCAAGCGGATGATATCCAATGAGGGAATGCAATTTTAACTCACAATCATTTAACCGCTCCGTTTTTTTTATTTTTATACCGGGAAAAGAAAATTAAATGATTACTAACATACCAAGGCCAGCTATGGGGCGTTGCGCTGGCCTTCATTCTCGCTGCTTCCTCTTTGTACTCCCGTTGAATGACGGGAACTCCACAATCGACAGGAAACCCGGGTTCAATTTCAAAAGCTTTAAAATGCAGTGATAGAAAGATTCATTTACGCAAATAAGTGTACAAAGTGCTCTTTTTTATGTTTATGACCGACTATTTGGACGCTGCAGGGTGACGTTAAGTTTCCTGGCATGAGTAGTATGAAAGAAATCTTAGTTAACCAAGCCAGCGTGCGCACAATATAAGAGTCCAAGCGCAAGATCTCTCCCATTCGTACTCGTTAAATAGGACTTGTGCCATGAAGATTAATACATGAGCATCTTAACAAGGGTGAGTCTTAAAGTGCTATTCACTTAGATAACTTTTCTAAATTATTAAATCAAGGATTAACTTTAACAAACCGAGTTTAAAGAAACATGCAAAGTTTATTGATTAATGAGATTGTGTGACTTCTCGACCGCAGAAATCAATGCACATTGATAATATAAACTGCTCTATTAGAAAACAGCCAGGCGGAATGAAACTTAATATGTGATTCACATAGGTTACATTCAAAATCGGTCAAATTATCTATGAATTACGTGAGCGTGGAGTCATCTGGTGAATTCCAGTTAGATTACTTGGGAACTCCTACTTGGACAGTCAGCTTACTGTAGCGGATTTGGTGTACTTCAGAAGTTTGGACAGGTTACTTGGCCAAAGCGCTGGTTGTGCTAAAGCCTTCCTCTTGTTATTGTGACTTCGAATCCCACCAGGACACCGAGATTTTCACAATTGGGTATCAGTGAATTATTTGAAATCTGCCAAAACATCTATGAATATTGACACTGCCGTAGTTGTCTGTGTGAACACTAACTCATGTCGCCTTTCTGTCCGTCTTACGCTCCCTGTCAATAGATCGTATGACGATAGTTTGAGGTCAGTCGACACTGCACCGTGGGCTGCAGGACTTCCAATTTGGGGAATTTTTAATTCTTGGCTATCCTACCTCGAAAATCCCGTTAGTCCACCGTGACAACAATCGGGAGATGACAGCCAAAAAATTCGTTACCTAGAAATAATACCTTTAACAGTGCACTCAAACGCCTTCAGGCTATATCAGCGGTTGCGTGCCTACTTTGACGCACCACTTGGACTTTCCGCCACGGCCTAACATGGGCTGGCCGAACGAACATCGCAGGAGGTTACATGGACGATGGTCGCTATTACTCAACCTTCCCCATCGTTACACACATACACCTGAATATACGGCATACATTGGTATTATGGCAGGTTATTACAAAGCAAAATCACTTTTAAAAAGGATAAGTCTGCTCAATATGGGACAGGAACAGTACCCAGGCATCTGTCAAAGATATGGCATTGAGGCCAAAACGCAGACGATACTGTACTTCGTCTATGTAAGCCCACACAGCTCGACCACATACAGGGCCTCCCTCGTGGAGTTTCCTTTTCAGTCTACTCCAGTATGCCTCAATGGTATTGGTGTGTCGTCCGGTGGTAGGGTCCTCTGAAGTTCTGTGAGTGGTTAACGGAGAAATGTAGATAACTTTCTGAGGGAAGACGATTATACGCCTTCCACTCGTCCGTTACCACTATACTGCCTTTGGCGACCCATTTTGTAATAACGGAGCGGAGAGCGGGCCAAATTCGACCATTCACCTGTTCAAATAAGGCTTTCTGTCGGCTAGTATAGTACATCCCAACCAGCCACCGCCCATAAAACCCCTATTACCACCTGTCTCATAAGACAGGCTGCTTCGGTAAGGCGGATTTTTTTGGGTGCCATCTCCCGATTGTTAGCGTCCACCGTTTACGGGATGTTGTTTTTTGACGTCTCAGCACGTGAATAACCGCGTAATTTAAACGCAAAAAGGCAATCGTAATCTTCTCTTCCTTCGGGCCTTATGCTCCCCGTAAATCGATAACCTGGTATGTTAAGGACTGGAATGTAAAGTAGCGAAGGCTTGGTGCGAATCGGCATTGCGTTCTTGACTGACTGAATGCACGCGGACAGTGTCCAGACTTGCGAACGCGCATCGTGCCTGGGAAGCGTCATGCATCGTAATGGCTGTATCTAACCTTCTGAGAATAATTTCTGCATCTTGAAGAAGAAGAAGAAGAAGAAGAAGAAGACACGATCGCTGGAACAAGAGCCTTACTAGCCTGACGTCTTGGATTCCTTCTCGAACCCATCATCAGAGACAAAAATCGTATCTGCTTTTGTCTCTGATGGTGGGTTCGGGCAGGAATTCGAAACGTCAGGCTGACAAAGCTCTTGTCGTGGCGATCGTGTCTCCTGCTTCAAGACTACATCCTGGGACTCGTCTCTTTTCTTCTATTGACATTTTCTGCATCTGCCGACTCGGCTCCCTGCCTGCTCTCTGAATTCACTAAAGCTTTTCCAATAGTTCAGGTTAGCAAAAGTAAGAGATCCGGGTCAGTAATCTGAGGAGGATGAATTACTCACCGGATCGGGGGACTTTTCTGGCTGACGTTTCGAAGAGCTGGGGTTGCTCTCCATTGTCAAAGCGTCAAGTGAAAAAATCGATCAGAATTTTGGAATAGACTGCCGGATAAGTTGGCCTTGGGCTGATCATTTTTTTCTCTTCTTTCAAAGCTTTGGCCTACTGGACGTCGCCTGTGAGTGTTGGTGGCCTCGTGTATTACGTGTCGTCACCTCAATAGGGGTTGGTTACGTTTGCGTTCCCCTTTTGGGTGAAGTGGTCGACAGGCCGTGTTTGCTCGGTATACTTAGGCTCCGTATGATTGTCTTGTCTTCGACACGGTATATGTTGTGACGTAGGACTTTATAGGCCGAAGGAAGGTCTAGATGCCTGTTGATGGAGTTGGCATCTAAGCACCAAGCCTCAAATATGAGACGCTCTGTCCTTGAGGTGTCCCTGCCTAAGACGGCTGCTCCTTGAAAAGCAAAACTAACTAACAAATGCGGCAGTCTACTCAAAAATGCTGATCGATTTTTCACTTGACGCTTTGACAATGGAGAGCAGTCACAGCTCTTCGAAACGTCGGCCAGAAAAGTCCCCCGATCCGGTGAGCAATTCATTTTCCTCAGATTTTCTAATAGTTCTATCATGTCTGACTTCTTTCGTTCTCGACCATTCTACCTCGACATCACCATTTTACGGGATGATGTGTGTTCATGTCCCATCGCGTAAATGGCCGCGTAATTCAAGCGCGCGTTTCGCAGACAGCGGAGTTTGAAGTTTCATATCCTCGAGATTTGTTTTTCCTTCAGTAAAGTTTCAATTCATCACTGATTTTGAAGTCTATAGTCTGTTAGACTGTGAAAAGTGAGGAGTCAAAATGTCATTTCTCAGAAAGGTTGCTTGCCTTGGTTTTCAGTTAGCACTCAAGACGTGCTGTAGGTCAAAGAAAAACATTGATGAAACCAAGAGTATTGCTGGATTCAGGTCGTCATATCAAGATGCACAACTAATTTGGGATGGTGCCAAACAGAATGTATTGCGTCACTATAACAAGCCGGTGCTTCGTATCAGGAGCGCAACGTCTGCTATGAGTCGTGCTGCCTGAAGTCTGCACACAAAACACACTTTTTTTCCAACCAACTCACCCTATTTTTGAAAACAAAGGACGAGGCGTGAGAGTATTTTTCCCCTTTGCTATCTTTGCTTGCACAAAGTTAACTCCAGATGTAAGTTGAAATTATGTGCGAGGCCGGTAATCCATTTAATTTACATGACTACGTTGGACACTGAGGTTTGCCTGAAGTAAAACCAAACAGTCCTGTTATGTTAAAGTCAAAAGTAGCAACAGTCTTATGCGAGTACTAACGGTATCAGCGCATTTCTTGAAGGTGCAATCCTAATCTGCTGTAAGTGCACATTAAGAGTTCTCTGTCTTAGCCCCTTATATTCAGATTGACAAAGTTGAGATATCCGGGTTGATTAGTTGAAGACGAAGACAGGCTCTCCGGAAGAGGTTTATTTAAGTGCTGACGTTTCAAAGAGCTGGGTGGGCTCTTCATTGTCAAAGCGTAAACTGCACCTAATCGATCAGAAATTTAATTTAAAGTAGCAGTTGTGTTGGCTGGCCTCATGCTGATCGATTTTTCCCTCATCTCGCTGCCTCGGCCTCTCGGGAAAGGGTTTACGGGCGTTTTGCCTGTGTGCTTTGTGAGTCAACACTCCGTCCAGGGGAACTGATTGAACTTTAGTCGGGCGGTCGGTCTGGCGGTTCTTCTTCTTCCTCACCGAGTAAACTCAGCGTCGGGCTATCTCCGTGCGGTCTACTCAAGTCCGGTGTGGTTGTTTGGTCCTGAGCTCTACGATTGTGATGACGTAGAACTTAGTAAGCTGCAGGAAGGTCCAGGTGCCTGTTGATAGTATGGGCATCGGAGAACCACGCCTCGAGAGTTAGCCGTTCTGTTTTTGTGTTGCCTCGGCCTATTTTTGAAAACAAAGGACTAGGCGTGAGAGTATTTTTCCTCTTTGCTATCTTTGCTTGCACAAAATTAACCCCAGATGTAAGTTAAGATTATGTGTGAGGCCTGTAATCAATTTAATTAACATGACTGCGCCGTGCACCGAAGTTTGCCAAGAGCCGCAACTGCCTACTGCGAGTACTAACGTCATTCGCGGGTTTCTTATAGGCGCAATCGTAATCTGCATTAAGTCTTAGCCTCTTTTGCTGGGCAGCAGTTTCTTTTCAGATTGGAAAAGTTTAGAGATCCGGGAAGATTATTAGAAGAAGAAAATTGGCTCTCTGGAACAGGTTTATTTAACTGCTGACGTTTCAAAGAGCTGGGTCGGCTCTTCATTGTCAAAGCGTAAACTGCACCTAATCGATCAGAAAGTTAATTTAAAGTGGCAAGCTGTGTTGGCCGGCCTCATGCTGATCGATTTTTCTCTCTCCTCACGCTGCGTCGGCCTCTCAGGAAATGGTTGACGGGCGTTTTTGCCTGTGCGCTTTATGAGTCACCACTCCGTAGAGGGGAACTGATTGGACTTTAGTCGGGCGGTCGGTCTGGCGGTTCTTGTTCTTCCTCACCGAGTAAGGTCAGCGTCGGGCTATCTCCGTGCTGTCTTCTTAAGTTCGGTGTGGTTGTTTGGTCCTGAGCTCTACGGTTGTGATGACGTAGAACTTAGTAAGCTGCAGGAAGGTCCAGATGCCTGTTGATAGAGTGGGCATCGGAGAACCACGCCTCGAGAGTTAGGCCGAGGCAACACAAAAACAGAACATCTAACTCTCCTGCAGCTTACAAAGTCCTACGTCATCACAACCGTAGAGCTCAGGACCAAACAACCACACTGAACTTAAGAAGACAGCACGGAGATAGCCCGACGCTGACCTTACTCGGTGAGGAAGAACAAGAACCGCCAGACCGACCGCCCGACTAAAGTCCAATCAGTTCCCCTCGACGGAGTGGTGACTCATAAAGCGCACAGGCAAAAACGCCCGTCAACCATTTCCTGAGAGGCCGACGCAGCGTGAGGAGAGAGAAAAATCGATCAGCATGAGGCCGGCCAACACAGCTTGCCACTTTAAATTAACTTTCTGATCGATTAGGTGCAGTTTACGCTTTGACAATGAAGAGCCGACCCAGCTCTTTGAAACGTCAGCAGTTAAATAAACCTGTTCCGGAGAGCCAAGTTTCTTCTTCTAGTAGTTTCTTTTTCGGTAAATGAGTTCACACTATAAAACGTGACTGCTGAGAAATATCTGCGCTAATGCAATCGCGGGGGTCGACTAACACATGAAGCCCTTCATGTGAGTAGCTGTTATTTCAGTTAAGTCTCTGGCAGCCAGGGCTATAGTGTTCAGAGTATTCGTAACCCTGACGGGGGAACCGCAGACAAGCGTTCATAAGCAGCATGAACATTATTCACCGCACCCTTGGCATAATCCAACTTTGAAAAAGGCGAATAACGCCCACTCAATAAACAGATCTTAAGCTTGATGTTCAACACAACACCCAAATCAGATTAAGTTCATTCTGCAAAGGCGAAGCATATTTCTCAAATCTAACGTCTTCGCCAGATAGACCGATAAATACCTCACTCCTTTTCCAATATTCATATAAATTAGAATTTTAAAGTTCTGTCATCGTTTGTTTTTCCAAATAAATCCCATATCCCATGCCTCGAAAGCCAGCTGTAAAATGAAGGAACGAGGCCATGCGATCGCTTCTCGACACTCATGAGGAGTCGGAATATCAGCTAAAGGACAAAAAATGAAGATCGAAGCCAAAGGCAACCTCATTGTGCAAAGTAATAATAAACAGACTATGACTCATTTAAAGAAGTATAACACCCAATTATGGATTCGACAACTTTCTGGGCCCTCCATCAGGGATAACAAACAGATATACATCAAGTTCATTAAAAGGTGGCAGACATTGTAATTATAACGCAAGAAGTGCGTTCCATAATTTATTACCGTAAACTGCAGTAGACTGCCTATTGGAGTTGTCTTCTTTAGTGGCTCAAACCAACTTTTCTTAGTTAAGGGGCGCTCACCGATCGTTCATACGGAACTCAATCGTTCACTTGTGCCTTACGGGCCCTCTCTCTCGAGCCCAATCAGAAGCCGCATGGCGGTGCATGATATAGGCAGCATGTTATTACCGACAGAGACAAGGGGGACTGGAGTGGCCATTTCTGGCGTATTAGCCGTCGTCAGCCAGCCATACCCAACCCCGAATGTGGAATACCCGAGTCTCGAACTCACGACCTGTTAGTTGGAAGTCCACGCCTCTAACCACTGGGCCGCGAGCCCGTTGCCCTGCCGGTTTCGATAGGGAATGTACAATGTTAGGGGGCGCTCACCGATTGTTCATACGGAACCCTCTCTTTTCGTTTTGCCTTACGGGCTCTCTCTGGAGCCAAACCAGCAGCCGCACAGCGGCGCATTATATAGGCAGCATGTTATTACCACCAGAGACAAGAAAGACTAGAATGGCCTATATCGTGCGCCGCTGTGCGGCTGCTGGTTTGGCTCCAGAGAGAGCCCGTAAGGCAAAACGAAACGAGAGGGTTCCGTAAGGACGATTGGTGAGCGCCCCCTAACATTCTATATTCCCGATCGAAACCGACAGGACAATGGGCTCATGGCCCAGTGAGTAGAGGCGTGGACTTCTAAACCAACAGGTCGCGAGTTCGAGCCTCGGGTGTTCCACATTCGGGGTTGGGTATGGCTGGCTGACGACGGCTAATAAGCCAGAAATGGTCATTCCAGTCTCCCTTGTCTCTGTTGGTCATAGCATGCTGCCAAAATTTTCTATATATATATATATATATAGAAACAGTGCTGTATCAATCTACCCGCATTCTCTGTCGTCCCTCCTCGCTGCTATTATGACTTGGCCGACTTCGGCCTGGTAATTGGTTGCCTGTTCGTGACCTTTGCCACACATACGGAGCTTGTTTGCTTTGTGAAGCCAATAGATCGGTGTGCGCGCATTCCTCATATATATATATATATATATATGTTGCCTGTCGGCTTAAAATATATTTTAATGATTTGTACGTTTATAAGCCCAGTAGACAACAATTTCACGGGCACACCCTCTAATCAGATTAAACATCAAATTCTGGTCTGTTACACTATGTGTATTTGCAAACACGTAAGGCTTCACTTTGTAGCTTTTTTGAAAGTAAAAATAGGTAAAGTCGACACCGTTATGTTTGTTCAGTGTTTTCCCACCATTTTAATCAAGATTCATTATTTCATTGTTAGAAGAACGCCTCCAGCATTTGAGCTGCACATGTGTGCTATTGACTGAATGTTGACCACAATAATTCATTTGTGCAAATTATCAAACATTAAGTTGAACTTACTGAATATAATATGTTTAGTCATGCAAATAATTGCGACTCTCTCTCTATCTCTAAATCATAGTCATACTAACAGAACATATATGCTGCTGTCATTATACAGCTTGTAGTTTTGCAACCCTGAATGCAAGTGTAACAGCAGGTCGGGTTCAAAATTATTCGGGAATTAGAAACGTTTTTTTAAAACCGAATTATACTCTACTTTTGAGTAAGGAATTGGAAGAAGACGCGATTCTCTACCGAATAAGTAAAAGAATGGATATTTTTACGCATGTTTTCCATGAAATATAATTAAATTTTCAAGGGCATGGAAAATCAATGCGAAAATTGCATACTACTTAAGTAGTCATTTTTTGCAGAGTGTGAATATTGCATGCAGCCGAAAATAAGTTCTTTCGAAAGCCGACACCCTGAGGTAACTGGATCATTATAGATTTATGCTGTATCGTGATTAGTTTTACAACACTACTTAATTTATCTTTTCAAAACGAGAACGCATTTCGAAACTTTGGTTGACATTTCATGAGGTAGCAGATCTACCGTATCTCATGAGATTTCAAACTAATTTTCAAAGTCTTTTGTCGATTAAGAATATTGATAGACTGTGGTTGTACTATCGATTATTGCACAGCACAATTCTGTAATGTTATAGTCGCGCTGGGAAGCCAGAATTTTAAACTGATACTCTAGCGGCATGTAAGAGCATGTCCAATCGTACATGGCTACATATAAAGTAAAACCTCATTCCGTTGATTTCCAGCGAAAAAACCAATTCAAATATATTTAATATAAAACACACACAAAATTGTGCTTTTGGGCGTTTACTGAGAATCTGATTATGCCTTCTTTGCATGGCATATTTAGGGAAAAGATGTCTTTGGAATTCAAGGAATTTTATAAAATTTCCCAATCCATTTGTTTCGCGATACGCAGTTGCACTTCAGCTTATGGTCTTTAAGCCACATCAGACATGTTATCTGATTATGAGGTGACTAAAATTATGAAATATATTTTTATTTCGAATAGATTACTCAATTAGAGTTGTCATGCTAGTGAGGTTGCTAAAATAGTCTCGTCAGACCAGGATGCCGGCTTTTGTATAAACAACGGTCACTTTATTAAAATGAATTGTTTTTACTGATTTTTGACGTCATTATAAGTTAAAATGTATTTTGTAGAAAACATGCAGAAATTGGTTTTACAGTCAAATCGTTTGACGCATATGTAGTCTTATGTAAAAAATAATATTCAAAAACAATTATCTGTGAGTTTTAAAAACTTTATCAGTTCTTCGGTATTTTTGAACCTCATCTGACGTTACACTTGCGTTCACAGTCCTAAAACTACAAACTATTTACTTGTCTTGCTGTAAGGAAGCGAATTTACATACGACGGGTGTTGACCATATATCCTAATCTAGAAGCGGCGTTAATAAATCTGTTGATGCCGAACTCTACAATTGAACATCTTATCACGTAAAAATCCCCACAATTGGAAAATTTTGTAAAGGGAAAGATGATCTTTCTTCAAGTGGTAACTTTGTTGAGGACGTTATTTGTTATCAAATGGATAGAGAAAAGAATATTTATGTTAACGTCAATATGCCAATTCGCGCTACGCAGGTGTTTAATGTCATAGATAAACAAAACACTCGTACTTTGTAAAAAAATGCCTGATTTCTGTACTTACGGGCGCTAATTTGAAGAAGATAAGTCAGGCGTTTGAAGCCTTTTGCCTGTCTTTGCTTACTTAATAACTGTTTATCACCGCCTAAAAATATGAATGTGTGAAGAAAACGGTGAGCAGAGGCATCTCCGGCTATCACATAGAGTGGTGAGCTCTACCGCCTTGCAGGCTATTCAATTATTTTGTATTTATGCGAAGAACGATTACTTCAGTTTCATAGAATAGAATTACTAACATGGGCCCTTTTAAAGAGGAATGTGCATCTGTGGTCGCTTCATGATTAGGTCAGCAACTTACCCATGAGGAGGATTCAAAGAAAGTCGAATCGCGCCCACTTACTTTGAATTGGTAAGAAAAGGTACTTATGCGTTTGTGCGCTACTGAGCACCCAATTGCATTGTTCAAGAGTTGAATTAGAATTTCAGTGTTGTCTACATGCAGCTAACGCAGTCAGTTTAATGGCATATTAAGCAAGATAATTTTCTTACCTTAAACAGAATACTGGTGAGAGCTCATCGATCGTGTTACGGAGCACATTGGTGCCGTTTTGTCTTAAGGATCTCTCGCTCAAGCGCAACTTGCGGCCGCTCAGCGGCGTCTAATGTAAGCAAAATATCATTATCGAAAATGACAAGAGAGAATGGAATGGCCATTTCTGGTTTATTAGCCGTCGTCAGCCACGGGCTTGAGATAGAGCCCGTGAGGCTCTACGGGACGAGTAAGTTCCGTAGCCCGATCGGTGGGCTTTCCCTCTACTACTGTATATTCCGATCGCAACCGACAAGGCAACGAGCCACTGGCTTAGTGGTTAGAGGCGTTAGACGTTAGCAGGTCTCAGAATCTAACCCCGGGTGTTCTGCACTTTGCAGTTGTGTATGACTGGCTGAGGACGACCAGTATGCCAGAAATGGCCGTTCCATTCTCTCTTGTCAGTTATGCTGATCTGCCTTAAACTGAATGTCTACGACGCCTAATTTCGTATATTTTCCTGTAAAGCAGCAACACTTTACGGCCACAATCAACAAAAGAGCTTCAGTTGACCCTCGTTTTATCCTAACACACTAAGAGTGAAAACATTAAAAATATTATAAAGCGATATTTGTTGTGCAATACATTGGAGATATTTAGTACAACTAGACCAAGCTTCAGCAATTCTACAAAGCTATTTCAGTCCTAGGAGTGAATTATGCCTTACCGTGTTAAGCCATCTCAATCCGTTATAATTAACTCACGTGCACCTGGGGATCTCAGTATTTTGGTCCAGTACAAAAGTGATTGCCTGTCAGATCAGTTTATTATTCGCCTAAATGATTTTGAACGGAGAAAATCGAAATCTTTCGTCCTTCTCTCATGAAGCGCCTCTTTGATAGCAGTCACTACATTGGCCCTAAACAATCCTTCCGAGTATTTGTTCGGATACAAACAACTCGGACGTAGCGGTACTTAGAAGCATTCTAAGAGCAGCGATGAAAAGCAGTCTATGAAAACCGCCAGACCGCATAGTTAACTTCAACGCACAGTAAATGTCCCCCCTCCGAATTTTCGACTTACAAACTCTTTTGCATGTTAACTTCTTCTCCTTTTCTTTAATGAGATTTTAGTCTTTGTGCAACAAACAATGATCTTGCTGTCTTGAGTTGATTTTATTCGTCATCTTTTTATGTAGTGACGGCCGTAAATTATTAAATGGTCTTAAACTTTGTCGGCACCAAAAAATCCCCAATGGGGACAAAATACGTCTCTAATTAATGACAGACAATTAAAGGTATTTCTGTGTGATTAGAAGTCCATCTAAAAGGAAGCATTTGTAAAGCAATAGCACGCGCAGCATAATACCAAAACTAGCTCTCCCTGATGAATAATAAGCAGCAGGCTTTCTTTCATAAACCAAAGTTCATCCATAAGTTTTATTTTTGCCTCTATGTTTTTTGTGGATTTTTCCGATGACAAGGACAGATACTTACTCTCCCAAGCAAGTGACTTCCATCTATGTAAACGGAAGTGAATGGAAATTTTTCATTTACTCAAAAATCAGGATTCTTCTTGTTCGTGAGCTAAGTTCAGAAGAACTAGAATCTTCTAAGATTATCAAATAATGAAACTAATTGCGCAAAAAATTCCATGTCTATAAATATTGCTTTTGTTTGTCATTACAGTGGGGCACAGTAATAACTGCCGTCAAATATGCATGCTGAAAAAATGGAATCTTAATATGTATATTAGACTTGGTGAATCAAAATACACAGACCGTTACAGTTGACCCCAAGCAGAATGCAGTCAATCAATCCAGTAAGCCAGAGCTTCATATCTGAGTATCAGGTCTGAAAGCGTATTGTCCGTTATGCAGTCTGAATGCTGCATGTGAAGTGCAGCAATTTCTCAATAAGCGCAGCTGTTTTCCCACAGCAAAAGCAAGACATATGCCGATTTCTGATGATATGATGTTTGCTCAAACGATGTCTACCCTCGTCTTAGGCTATGAATGAGTGCAGAAGGCCTCAAGCCAGTACATTTTCGCTACCCACATTACGCGCAGACTGCTACCAGCATAGGACTCACCCCGCCAGGCTGTGTTAAGGTCGAAACTGTTATATGAGTCCTAGGGCATGAACGCCTAATGCAGGTACTTTCAGAGAGTATCGATCAACAACCGTAACTTTAGCGCGAAAACAAAGGCATGTTCAGAAAGCATCTTTTCGGCTGGCGGGGGAGAGGTGCTCGTTAAATCAAATCTAAAATTACACAGGATTTTTCAGTCTGTTGATGGCTAAGCAGGCAAAAGGCTGTCTAAACGCCTTTGATTGTTACGCAATTAATGAAAACAGAGGACTCGCAATAAGCCCATTTTAAGATCCTCTGCCAATTGCTGGAAAAAAAGAGGAGACGGAACCCGGTTACGTTAATCTCTTACAATATACAGGCCTTCGTAGGCATATGAGCAAAAGACAAAAGATTATGTACATTCACATTTAGGATAGTACTGCCGGATCGTGGTTAAACTGTGCATCATCGGGAAAAAATACTGAGATCTGGTTGACAAATTGCTCACACAAACTCAAACCTGCTGTAACGCACGATGCCCACAGTTTACACATATGCGAACATATTTTATGAGCGCACGCAGGATAAGCAGATGTCTGCAAATCCAACCAAAGCAGTTGTGGGTAACGCATTTATGCAGTTCACTTGCAGAAATTGAGAGGCCTAAAATTATTTACCTATATAAGACCGATGTCTTTAACAATTAAAATTTCTTACTGAAATAAGGAATAAAATACGTGAAAAAATCAAAATCGAGAAAAGCGTTGTTTCTCGGGGCCTACAACTTGTTGATTTCTTTGAGGAAGTTTTTGAACGTAGATGATGTAGTTGGGGAAATACTGACACAACATCTATGATGAATTTTTGTTTATAAAGAAATAATTTTGTGGAGTTATAACACATTCTCTGGACACAATGTCCGGGTGCCTGCTTAAAAATTCGTTTCTTTTTGCGATGCCTAAAATTTGGATTCGATAACGAGTGACTGCACGCGTCCTCTTGAATTGAAAAATATTTCAAGGAAAAGGTGCTTGAAGCTTTTTTCTTTTACATATTTGGTAGCAAACCATATCTTTCGCATTTGTTTAACTAGAAAATGGGGTCGTTTTGGTTTTGATGAAGTCTGTATACTTCAAAATAGTCTTCCGTCTGTTCTACTGTTTCATTTACTATAAGTGTTTCCAGACTACAACTCCGAGCTTTTTACGTAAGGGGAATTGTGAAAGTTTTGTGCTATTAACGGGATTAGAAATAAATGTCGCAAAAGTCTTCGAAGGATATGTTTTGAAAACGCAATTGTAAACGGACAGAATGATGATGCGTCGCTTACTTTTTGAGAAAATCAGTATATAAACTTGCAATAAGTCCTGTAGAATAAAATTGCTAAGGTTCGGTTTTGTATGACTAGGTGACAATATTTGAGCAAATGCTCTATTCATTTGGAAACGTTCATAATTAAAAATGTATTTAAGTGATAGCGACAACTTCCTTAAGCATAAAATTAAAAGAAGATATAGTATGCCGCTAAATTAATGCAGGAAGCAACATTTTTTTACCAGATTTCGAAAAATACTGAAAACAAACTGAAATAGTTGTACTGCTCAGAAACAAAACACGGAAGTTCTAATATCTAAAACCAGATGATGAACATTGTTTAAACGCGGTTGCAAAATTAATTTTTGAACAACACAGTGCCACAATATGTTTGGCACAAGAAGGTTACGGATCTGAACGTATTTTTCTTCAGCTGCTAACATACCCAACTCGGTATGGATTTAAAGTGATAATAAAACATCCACTGGGTGTAATCCGTCTTACTTCCTCAGATATTTAGCAAAACATATCGGCTTTTACCACATGTCCGCTTTTTATGAAACTGAGGAAATAAACGAGATTTATGAGAGTCCTTTAAAGCCCACTCGTGTTTGACCACACCGCAATTCTCAAATCCGGTACTTTGCTGGAAATGCGAAATCAGATAAAAATGTATGATTCTCATCAAACGCATACTTCCACATGCACTGTCTGTATTTGCATTCTGGTTCTTAAAGTCAGACTATCATTATTTTTAATATATTTTCAGTTTATGCATGTCAATGGAACATGCTGGTATTTGCCGCTTGTTCGCGCCTGATAAAACTGGATAAGGTAGCGCGTTACATCCACTCACGTCTTACGACATCGCTTCATTTCAAATTTAGTGTTATGTTAAAAGTGCAAATTCAAACACAGACACATGACCCACAGTTAGCGCACCGTCTGCTAATAAACTCAGGTTCTATCGCAACATTTTATGGCGTCTCTGGCACGAACAACTCAGAGGTGACTTCGTTCAAGCCACCTTCTTATCCATCAAACAGCAACTGAACAGGATTACAACTGTCGCAAATTTTTTAGTCAGCACAAGCCTATGATCACCGAAAGAACTACTTTTAGGCTTTTGGAATTTGTAAAAAAAATAAAATCATCGTCTCTAGTCGCTGCCTCACACAGCTGCGTAAGTTGCTTGCAGAAAACAATAGGCATTTGATTAAGTGCTGAAGGATTTTTTTGCTTTGGGTTTTTTCCACACAGTCGCAGAGTGCGTGAAATGAGAACTTAAGCATAGTAAACATGCAGCTGAATCAGCGTAAATGGATCGCTGTCGAGTATTTTATTGTTTTTGAGGTGGGATTTATACAGGTAGTCGCTGTTCGAAGTGAAGGCATCCGTGAAGGGTAAAATCTGTTTTTTAAAGGACAGTCGCCCCTGTCTGCAGCATAATTTGACTGTCCGAAGGCAAATTTCCATACCTAGCGTGAATGTTTGAAATGGACTAACTAGAAGGCTTTCTCACGATTCGTAGACTGGCTTTGACGTAAAATATGGTTGGCTAGAGGCCGAAGGTCAAAAACGCGTCCAGGCAACCGACTTTTTTATTTTTTTACTAAACGCTCGATTCGATGGGAGAATCGTGAACTTTATAAGCGAAAATTAGACATAACAAATGAGAATACGCATCGTTTCCCCAACATTCGGATATGAGGGTCTGCCTTGCTGTAGTAAGTGTCTCCACCTTTCTTCTGGCCACGGTATATGGTCTGTGCACTTCTATGGGCTGAACGTAAATATGATATTTTGTCATTTTCGTCAATACGCGTTATGGAAACGAAACTTTTTCTTGGTCCCGCAACAAAAAACCAAAATGTACTATATTTATGGTACCTTAAACTCTCGTTGCATTTTATTCCACTATTTTTCCAGATATAAAATTGTAATTTGGATAGAAACTACTATTACAATGCGAACAGCTTAGTTTGAAATCTACTTTCATTACTCAGAGACGGGGAAAGGTAACTGTTGATGGATTTGCTTCATTCGTCCACATTAACAGAATACGTCATGATTAAGTCAGGACCAGCTTATGATCAAAGAATGAATTCCTTTTGAGTATTTGGTTTTATTAAAATGAAATAAATTGTTGTGTTTCACCTCAGTTCCGCCCAACTGCGAAGGTTGCGTATAGGCAGCACTACGCATTAGAATTAATTACTGAACAAGTATTTTTTGCTTGATTTTTTTCGCACCGTCATGGAGTACGTTACATGTGAACTCAGTCATGGTAGACATGCACGTGGATCGTTGTAAATGGATCTCTGTCGGGTATCCTATTGTTTTTGAGGTACAATTACCACAGAGAGTCGATGTTTGAGAAAAACACCTGCGTAGATAGTTAAATCTTTTTTTCAAAACAGGTGTTCCCCTCTGCCCTCTTCGGAAGATGACTGCATTCAGGCTGATTGTCGCATCGAAAATGAGGAAATGAAATGTTCTGGTTAGAGGGTTCTGCGCAAATTCGAAGCCTGCTCTCGGTTTAACATCTGGTTGGCTAAGCGCTAACAGTTTAAACAACATTCCAACTACCGTCTTTTGGCTTTTTATTGGAGGCTGGATTGGATGGGCAACCTGAGAACCTTTTAAGTGGAAAACAGACATGACACCTCAGAAAACGCATCGTTTTACCAACATTCGGATATGAAGCTCTGCCTTTCTGTAGTGATTTTCTGCATCTTACTTGTCATCACTACAAATGGTCTGTGTATTTCTGTGTGTTATAATTTGACACTTCCTTTTTATGCTCCAGCAGCGACCGCACTTTTCCGAGTCCGACTGGGAAGGCCAAAATTAACCACATTTGTGAGACCTTAGAATTCAGACAGTGTCTAATACATCTTTTTGGCTAGCTAGAGAATACAACTTTCATTAGAAACACCTACTCAACTTCAAAACTTAGTCGATTCCGGCATAATGCACGTGCTTGTAGAAGTCGGGATGGTCATTGCCTAAGATGCGTACATTAGTCTACGTCTGAACAAGAATACATTTCGTGTGTAACTGTCAAACATACGGCGGATGTGCTATCACATGAAATGTTAACTGAATTCTGAAATATGCTGCCGATTTGAAATGATCGCTTTGGTAGGATTGCAGTTTCGATTATCCTGCAGCATAAGTCTAGGACATTTTAGTTACAACAGAGTAGCGGTTTTTACGTGAATAATATCGTGCCCTTCTCTAAATCTACATCTTGCCAAAAGTGCTATATTCATTAGCTTGAATTCTTTTAATCGATTGCGGATGCTTTCGTAGATGTCAATATGTTTTATCTACATGCTAAAGAGAAATATTTTTGTTTGCGCTCATTTAACGGCAAATCGGGTCTTCTTCAATCTTGTTACTTGAGGAAAAAGTGTTTTAGCTTTTTTAAAAACACACACCTCTATACTTGCATCCTTGACTTACAAACTGCATGCTGTATATATTTTATCAAAGAATTACATGAATTTCTTAAAACAGTTAGAAGCGTTTTGGAGCCAAATGATTATATGTCTTTAAGTATAAAATTTGGAAAAACACAATTCGTTAAAAAGAGGGAGGAGAAAACAAATTGTTATGTCTTTCTATACAATGTATTTAGATTTTTAGAGACCTCAAAAATAAATAAGAAGAATTCACACTTTTACAGGCTATGTTTAATGTGAGAAACTTTGAAGACTGCAGTAGGGAGGCTCATTTAAGAGTAAATATCTTGTCGTGACTGAAATGTCTTGCATTTTGCCGAATTATAACATTACAGCTTCCATTAAGCGATCTTTTCAAATCACAAACATATTTCACAGTTTCGTCAAATGTTTTATGTGATAACAACTCTACCTGGTGCTTACTTGTCCGTTAGTTGTGAAGAAATGTGGGCTTTAACTGTACATGACTGGCCTTCGCATTCGAGTTACGCGACCATTCGGGTATTGGGCGATGAAGACACGACATGCCGTAAAGTGGCAGACTAACGGGACTGCCTAGGTAGGATATTTAACACCCCGAGATTTTCCAAAAATGACTCAGGCAAGAGAGGACTGCTAGACAGGCTTCTCTGCATCCAGAGAGCATATAGGGAGTCCAGTAGACAAAGACAGGAAGTGTTCTCGGACGGCAAACTACAGTTATGACGATTCTCAACCCTTTGCGGACGCGATGTGCATACGCACTCCCGTACATTGTCCGCAAGCAGCCAATCAGCCAAAAGCGCCAAGATGATTGGCCAACGACTGACGGAACGCGTAATTCAGGCTCGAAGATGGTCCATGGTCGTCTTCTCGTTATTTTAAATGGTGTAAAAACATGAATATTAGGTTCGTATGGCATGTGAGTGTGTAAGAATCAGTCTTAATTTAAATAGGCTAAGGAGGTGTTTTCTTAATTAATGCATTACGCCACATGGGCTTGGTAACGAGCCTAATGCCAACTAGCCTTCTCGCTTTGGAAAAAAATTTCAAGGCCACTCACTGTTAAAGAGTTCGAGAAAAACCAAACTAGGGAAAGGAAATCATCAGCTGTATTTCTATACATGCACATAGAAATGCATATACCTTTCGTTTCATCTGCATCGGCCCAGTGTCTAAATGTACTTAAAGTTCCTAAATTTACATTTAAATGCATGTGAGTGTACATAAATTCCTTTCTTCTGGTGACCAGTGAAAGCATTCGACATTGAGCCCGGTTTTCCGACTGTCTGTGGAGTTCCTGCCGTCAAACGGCAATATAAAAAGGAGTCCACGAAAAGAAAAACACGCGCAACGCCTCACAGCTGGCCTTGGCATGTGAGTGGGCGTTTGGTATTGCTTTCATAGTTAACTAATCAAACTACCGTCAATAATATATTGACAGCATCAAGAAATCGTCCCTCATTAGGTTTGTAGACCATACGTATAGTTTATTTATTTACATTGACTGTGTTCAAAAATAAGATGCAAGTATAACTAAACAATACCTGTCTGTCAATATTTTAGTACAGATAAACATCCAAATATAAATATTGAGCAAAAGATCGTGCTTGAGGATAGTAATTTAAATGTCGAACATGTATTGCTTCTTTCGAGGTTGGCCTGTGGTCAGAAAGAATAGGAGATCGGCCCTACTGCGGGGGAACACTAATCAATCCCTCCCTCATTCTGACCGCAGCACACTGTGTTGACGATGCCATTGGTTGCAGGAACACTCCGTTTGAAGGACTTATTGACATGACAATTACATCGGTTTCTCCGCTTTATGCGTTAGTCGGTGGTCATGATTTCACACAGCCTGGCGTATCCCAGGAGCTACGACGCGTGCAGTATGCGGTCCTGCATCCAAGGCACAACGTAACCACGGCTGGAGAGGGCTACGACATCGCGGTATTAAAGCTCTTCGATCCAATTATTCCAAGTACGTTATTATACTCCTGAGTAAACAACGTTGCCAAATATATTTTTGACTGCGGCGCACATACTACAAATCAGCCGATTTCGCTATATATAAATATGTTTTCTAATCCAATATCGAACCGCAGCCATCTTCTTTCATGATTAACTTATCATCAGCTCTCATGTCTTCCTGACGTTTGTCATAACCTTCTAGTTCGCTAATTTGCCTTCCTCCTTGGCGAATGCGGGGTTCTAGACTGTGTTTGCTCATCTGAATGTTTTTTTCTTCTGTCAAGCCGACAAAGTGCGGCCGATTTGTTTCCCTGCAAAGCATGTTGAGCTGAAGCGAGGCTACACCTGCTTCTACGCCGGCTGGGGAGGTGTGTTTCCTGAATGGTCTAATGGAGAAGAATTTTATCCGAAAACGCTCAGGGACGCCGAAGTTCAAATCGAATCCGATGAACACTGCAAGGAAGTCTATGGCACCCAATACGCCGATAGTAATTCATGTATACAAACATACGGCAGGGTAAGCACCATAGCGAAGCTAACGCCGATCGAATTCGTTATTTGTTCATAAGCAAAAATTACAGTCCAGTTTATGTGGGGGAAACGTAGGTGCTGACTCTTTAAAATCCCAATTTGTTATAAGGAGGCGAATTATGTAAAAAATGTGAAAGTCGGAACATCAAACAGTTACAAAATTTGTTGCGAAACCGGAGAGGTAAGCAAATTATTCAAGTGTTAAAAAATTAGCACTACTAAATGCGCCGTACAGAAGCCAATCTACGCGTAAATGTGCTGTAGTAAATTTGTACTACCTCAGTTGCCTGATAGAGACGAAGTGAATGCAAATACTCGCGTGCAGCTGACTTGGGGCAATACGTAAATTAAGAACAATTGTTACTGAAATAGAAACAGTAATAAAGATAGATTGTTAGAACGAAATGCCAAGACGATATCGGTCTCGTAACATTATGATGTTTGGTGGCATACTGGTCCTACTTTTGCTTATAGGCCTTGACGGAGGTGGATATGACAATGTCTGCAGGCAGAGCATTCCAAGCCTCGACCACTCCGTCGGAAAAGAACTTCCATGTGTCTAACCCGACCCCAGTCACACGTAGTATAAGTGGATGACCACAGGGGTTCGTTGTAGTCGCTAACTGAAAGAAGTCTGCAGATAAAAGACTGCAGTCCTGACTGCCCATGATACGGAATTTTAGTATGTAACTCTGAGGAAAAATTCCGAGATTTGATAACCGTGTTTCTTAGGGTAGTGAACTCTGTCCACTGACGGGTTTACTTGTCCGCCATTGAATTTTCTCAAGGATCAGTCAGTATCAGTCGGTATATTTGGAGTAAACGACAGAAGTCCTGAAAACTCCATGTAGACGGAACAGATATAAGAGAAAATAGTTAAATTGCAGTTTTAGTGAGGAGAATGCATAAATCTAATAATGGAACATAAATGGGAAAAGGGTATGTTATTTGCGAAAAACTGTGAAACTTTCCACATGGGTCAAGTTTTACGAACAAAAAGGATCTCTTGAAATCATGTTAGTAGTATATTTATAGTCATTTCCGTAATCCTCTAGATCAGGCTTCGGCAGTTCGGGTTGCCTTTCAGAAGATGAGCATCCCGTTGTCCCTTGAACACACTCATGGCATGGGAAATAACAGCATACGCCGGCAAAGTGTTCCATTGGCGAACGACCCTCTGTAAGCTGGTAATCATGTTGCCTGAGATTAGACTTGGGTGCTGTGGTCCTTAACTATCCAGGGTTTCCACGCTTGAAAAGCGATCTCTAACTGATGCCACACAAACGTATAAAAGACTTTTTCAGTGAAGCTGTGAGCCACCCACCCAAGTCCTTTAGGTGGTAAACCCTGCGGCTCGGAAATCTGGTTCCATTGACTTGTAGAATGTTGCACTAAGTTGTACTAAGCGGCTACACTGACTATTTACGCATTTCGCAACGTCTAAATTTCTGGCTGTAGATGTGAGTTGTTTAATCGGACATAGAAAACGAGTATGGCTGCCGGTTACTGAGACCACATTCTATCACATATCTCAACTCTTTTACATCACCGCCCATGGTATTGTGGAAAGCTGGTCAATTTTTCGAAGACTGAATGGCTCGATTGGCATTTTGTATTATGATATAAATAAAACCACTAATCCTATGCTTTCCGGTCAACGCTTCATGTTCCGGATTTTTGATTTTATAAATTAAATGAATGATAATAATCCCTCTCCTCCAATGAATACCATCAGGATTTTTGACATTTTAGTTATGATTAAGATACAGTGTATGTGCTAACGCACAAAATGCAAACCTAAATCCTGAAATGCGGTTTCGACTCGAAAAGATCGCCTTAGCAGCGTGCAGCGTCATCCTTAGACAATCCATTTACATCAGGATGCCGGCTTTTGTATGATCTTCTTTTTAGCCGCCAGTTAAAACAATGATCTGCAAAAAATAACTGCTTGCATAGTATGAACTTTTCTTATTTATTTTTTGCGCCCTCATAAATTTAACTATATTTCAGGGAAAACATGCATAAAAATGTTTACCGTTTTAATCATATGGAAGAAAATTACGTTGCCTTCAACTTGTATACCTGAGGGGAGGATATAATTTGGTTTTTAACAACTTTTACAATTCCTGAATATTTCTTTAACCTGATCTGTCCTTACACTTGCATTTAGGGTTTTCAATCTGCTTATTGTATATTAGTAAAACTACACCAACTACTTATTTGGTACAGTGACTACTTACTGTATTCCTCGATGTCCTTAGACCTTTGGCTGGGAATGTGAGTATTTTCACTGAACATGGAGTAAGAATGCGGCTAACATTTATTGAGCCCATATGACATCGCACATTCCAACCCTTGTGCATCCCTGCCCATGGCTATAAGAAAGCTGAACACTTCGTCAGAAGCCAAATAATTCAGATGGTGTGTCGTCTGATGATGTAAACAAAGTCCCTGGTCTTGGACTTTCTGTCCAAAATTTCCTGTTTAGAATAGTTGCGTTTGGAAACTGGGTGAAAGATAGTGATCCCGCTTCTCTAAAAAATACCGTTAGGATGTTCGACATTCAAGTTATGGTTATTTAAGTTCTGTTGATACAGCAACGTTGTCGTATTCACACTCCCGCCTACTTGTTTTATCTGTTTTAGACCCCAGGTAGTGGCGACAGTGGCGGTGGACTGTTCTGTTCTTCCCAGGATGGCACCACTTGGTTCTTTTACGGAGTGATTGAGGCCTCAGCAGCTAACCCATTCGAGGACTGCGCGGTCATCACCAAACTTAAGTCAGTTCATCATTGGCTCAAACAAATTTCTGTGGCTCTGGGTCTGTAATGTACCACCAATTGAGGTGTTGGTCTTGGTAAATAAAAAGTTTGTTAAAACTACTTTCCGTTCATATCTTGTGGTCAACATTTATTGAAATACCAGCCGTCATACTTTTAGTTGGGTGACGAACAGAATTCACGTGACGGTAGCTATGGGGCCAGATGCCGAAACTGAAAATCGATCCAAATATAAAGTAAAGATCCTGAAAGTTTGTCTGTTAGATAGTATACATGCATACTCGTATCAGGGATATGCCGAAACGGACAAATATGGTAGCTGCATACTCTAATGCATCGTTTGGGGCTTAACTGGACTCAATTAGGTCAGAATTCGTTATTGAAATTTCTTCGATCTCCGAAAGGAAGTCTTTATCAGACAGAAGGGGACCCTTAGTATTGTCGTGTGGACAGTGTAGAAAAGATGCTTTGGATATAGATCCGCAGCTCTTTCCCAGTGACCTATACATGCGGACAAGGACTGCCGTGTTTCGCCATTTCGCAGACATCAGCTACTTATCCTCCCTTTCCATAATGTTCAACACTTAAGTCGTCCTTGAATACCCTACTGCCAAAAACTGGAACATAGATTTGATTTATGGTGACATAATACAGCCCACAGAGAAAAATCTAAGGAGTAGGTGGAAATGGAGGTAATTAGGACAATTAAGAAAATCTCAAAAGGAAGAGGTGGGATGCGCAAACTGACGTAGAAGGCAATGCGTTATAATGCACAAGTGTTAATTAACTAACAGCAGTTTATCAGTACCGTGTTGAATGCCGGTTTTGACCAGATAAATATTTCACCCACGCCTAACAAATCAATTCAATTCAATTCAATTATTTTATTAAAGACCCGTCGGGGTCCCATCAAAGCAAGTAAAAATAAATTTACATGCAAATTTTAGACGATGTAGGCAAAATCTGCACAAAGTGCAATGCATAGTTTTTGAGATTAGAAGTCCGTTAAGCAAAATGAAAATGAAAAAAAAACGAGGGGTGAAAAAAAAACTCCAAAGCAAGATTTAAAAATGATTGTAGTAATTTAACAGGAGAAAAAAAACCCCTCAGAAAAATAGCATCAGAAAAAAAGGGAGGACTGGCCTGCATGTGGCGGTACAAAATGGAATAAAGCCCGACATCAACATGGCCGAAATAGATGTCAGCTGTATATGGCATTGTGTAACGGATTTCATAAAATGGTACGTAGGCGGGTCGGTCAGGACTGGCCTGTATCGCCTTGAATAAGATAAATAAGTGCCGAAATTGAAAACCAGTCTCAAGCCGATAGGAACCCAGATGCGGTCAGTTTCATTCAACCGAGTCCATCCGAACATGGGGGGAGATGCGACCAGACTACTAGTATATGGCGAATATAGAAGGCTTTGACAAGACCGCCGATGGAGCGCATTCTGTAAGGGCATGATGACAACCAGTCTCGAGGCGACAAGAACCCAGATGCGGTCGGTTTCATTCAACCGAGTCCATCCGAACATGGGGGGAAGGGAGATGCGACCAAACTACTAGTATATTGCGAATACAGAAGGCTTTGTCAAGATCGCCGATGGAGCGCATTCTGTAAGGGCACGATGACAACCAGTCTCGAGGCAAAAAGGCCCCAGATGCGGTCTGTTACATTCATCAGAGTCCATCCGAGGATAGGGCAAATGAGATGCGACCAGATTACTAGTATATGGCTAATATAGAAGGCTTCGCCAAGAGCATCGATGAAGCGCATTCAGTGAGGGCATCATGAAGATCAGTCTCGAGGCGATAGGAACCCAGATGCGGTCGATTACATTCATCCGAGTCCAACCGAGGATGGGGGAAGGGAGATGCGACCAAACTACTAGTATATGGCGAATACAGAAGGTTTCGCCAAGAGCGTCGATGGCGTGCATTCTGTGAGGGCACGATGCATGAACTAAAAAATTGGAATAATTAACATTTCTGGTGACGGATCTTAGGTAGCGAGACTACTCATAAAGAAACGTGAACAGATACGGAAATTTAATAGCGGCATGCTAAATTCTCGGTGGCCCTTTCTCAGTGTCATAGGAAAAGTTGTCTGGGAAGGATGAGGAAAATAAAAGTTTAATCGAGTCAGTATTCAGATAAAGGCGTAGGCTTCTCTTAAAGGTGTGTAGATTTTCTGAAGATCTTATATTTATTGGAAGGTTATTCCAGAGGAAAGTATACCTGGAAGCGAAAAAAAGGGAGCGCTTAGAGGTGGAGGACGCTGGAAGAGGTATAATTAGAGACGAATTGCGAAGATTGTATGGGCGACTACTAGGGGTAAGTGCTGAAATCCGAGGAAAATTTGAACTATGATTAATGCGAAAGAGGAGACAGAAGCCCGCTTCTAGTCTTCGAACCCATAAAAATTTTAGGTTAGTTAGTTGGCATCTATCTGAGTAGGAGATATTGGGATGTTCCCTATCTAAAAGTTTTTTTGAAAAACGTCTTTGGACATTTTCAATTTTTAAACGACTGGCTTCATTCATCAAACCAAAGAATGGGCAACAATACTCGAGAATGGGAAGTACAAACATACGATAGAGCCTTAATTTAATTTCAGGAAGATAGAAATTGTAAGAAATAAAGCCACAAATCTGAGCAGCTTTGACTGTAATTCTGTCAGCGTGCGGCGAGAGCTCAAGATTACTAGTGTAGCTTAAACCTAAATCCTTGATGGTGGTACATTCAGTCATAGGTGTTCCTTGAAAGACCACAGGTTGGGGTAGCCTATCAGGTCCAAAACACATATAACGACATTTAGACGGAGAGAATTCCATTAGCCATTTTGAGCTCCAAGCTGAGAGAGCAAGCAAGTCAGCATGGATTTGCTCCAGGCAATGAAGGCTCGTAGATTTTTTAAAAGAATATACACATTTGAGATCATCGGCATAAATAAATGATTGAGAATGTTTAACTGCTGCTGAAATATCATTTATGTAAAGCAAGAACAAAAGAGGACCTAAAACAGTACCTTGTAGAACACCGCTCACAATAGGACTTTCACTGGAAAGTGAAGATCCCACCAAAACCTTTTGTTTACGATTAGACAGGTATGACCTGAGAAAGTCTATTAGTGGACTGCGAATTCCCATAGCTTCCAATTTAACCAAGAGTCTTTTATGTGGCACTTTATCAAAGGCTTTACTAAGATCAAAATAAATTACGACAACAGATAGGTGATCATTACGAAGAGAGGTAAGTAGATCGAGAAACGACAGATGACATGTTTCACAAGAGCGATCTGGTAAAAAACCATGTTGGGAAGGGCTAATAACTTGATTGGCTATGCAAAATTCGGTAATTTTTATGGCGATAATTTTTTCAAAGATTTTGGCGAGAGAGGGTGTTTTATGGACACCTCGATAGTTCTGTACGTCAGAACGACAGCCAGACTTAAATACTGGAATAATAATAGAAGTTTTCCAATAGTCAGGGAAGAAGCCATTTACGAGAAATACTGAAAAGATTTTGCTAAGCAGAGGAGGAAAATCTCTTAGTTGTTTTATCAAAGAGTTTGGGATATTGTCCGTACCTACTGAGTGAGAGTTAGGAAGATGACTTATCAGTTTTTGAATACATTCAGGAGAAAAATTAATGAAGCTAAGAGAAGCATCAGACAACGAAGGAATTAAAGGGATCGGATCAGTTTCAATGGTGAAATGCTTGGCAAAGAACGAATTTAAAATTTCTGCTTTGCCTGACTCTTCTGTAATGAAGGCATCACTTGCACTAAGCAAGGGCGGAATGACTTGGTGGGACTTAGCAGATGATCTCTGACGGAAGATCTGAGCAACTGATTTAGAAGCATTCACATCATTAATAGCCAAAGACTCTCTACGCCTATCTCGCTCGAGCCTTATTTTCGAAGCTAGTTCAAATATTTCAACGATTCCTAGATGAACTGATAATGAACTCACAGAAGGATCTTTAAACTGCTTCCGTAACTTTTTAAGTCTGTTTTGAAGAAAGTGTGGGATAGCGGTGGAATTAGCACTCGGTTTGAACATCTTCCGAGGAATAAGGTCAAGAAGACTTTCTGTTAGGCATTGTAATAAAGTGTTGAAAAAATTTAGATCATTATTTGAAAAAATATTGTGCCAATCAAGAGTGCAGGTAAAGTTATTTAGTAAATCCTTATTAACATTAGCAAAGTCAAAAATACTACGTTGAACTGTTGGCTTTGCGGAAATGGCAACTGGAAGGCGACAATGAATTAATGCATGATCACTTGCAAAGAGGTCATGATAAAAATCCATAGATAAAGGGAAGGTGCCATTAGTAAAAATTAAGTCTAAAACACTATCGTTTCTGGTCGAAGAGTGAACTAATTGAGTCAGGTTTGAAAAGTAAATTGTGTCAAGCAGCTTCTGGAATTTAGGAGGAGAAGTATGTGTGTGCCAGTCAATTTCTGGCAAATTAAAATCGCCTACGATTATCTTGACGTCGAAAGAAGTTTCTGAAATTTTTTCAAAGAGTTCGCAAAGTTGGCTTTCATTACCGCAGGAACAAGGAGGATTATATACACATCCGACTAAGGCTTTCCTATTTTGAGGAAGGATTACCGAAGCAAAACATAAATTTCCAGAGAAGGAGGAAATGATTAAGTTATAAGGCGATTGTGCAAGTGAGGATCTTATGTAAAGAAGGCATCCACCGCCGCGTCTGTCGGCACGGTCCTGGCGGTATAAACTAAGGCTATCTATGTTAAGTACCGAATCTGAAATTAGAGAGTGGGCCCAAGATTCAGTAATGCACAATACGTCTGTGTCAAACTCAACAGCTACACTTCTTAGGTGTGCCATCTTTTGTACGACAGATCTTGCGTTGAGAGAGACAATACTGAGCGTATTCCTAATATGTAGGTTCCGCTCATCGCTACTTATAAAAAAGGAAGAGCCGGAGGTGGAAAATTAAGCTGACGGAACGGAGCAATTGGTGGAGGACAAAGTTGCTGCGGTCTAAAATTTATGGGGTAATTACTAGTTAGAGATGCAGCATTAGGTGGAAAAACATTTGAGGAGGACCCAGGAAGAGGAAAACTATGTTGCTGGGTTGGAAAAATAGGAAACAAGAAAATAGGATTTTGGGAATTGTTAGCATAATACGAGGGGTAGTTTATGTTAGGTGGCGGACGTAATGGTTTCGGGAAACAGTTAACATCAGGAAAGGGCTTTATTATTTTGGGTGTCAGGCTAGCAACGGGATTGGGAATTTTATCAGCAATGCAATATACTTGCATTTTGCAGTCTGATGTGTAAGAGGGCTTCACAACTGTGGCGTTAAGTTGGGAATTCAGGATAGGAACAGGTAAAGACCTCCCTGAACTCTCATCTAGTTTATTAGACCTAACTGCAAGGTCAGACCTGAGTGGCCAGGCGTGGGAACGGGGTGGATTCGATGTCAGTTTATTAACCAAATCACTATTCTGAGTGCTGGGAGCCGGTTGTGCTTCAAGGACTAGCTCATCTTTACTGCTAAGATCAAGCTCCCTTATAAATTTGGGAGCCGCATTTGAACAATCCTTGCTCCGTGGGGGAGTTTTAAAGAGGCTAGTTTTAACCGTCTCTGTGATAATGTGATCAGTCGAAGAGCTAGATGGAACTGGGGCCGCTGTAGATAGTGGCGGGATTTGGTCGACATCAGATGGAGAAACTGCTTTAGAGGAAAAAGACATTTGGGTAGAATTCGGGGGTGGCTTTACGTTTGGTAATATGGGAGGAATTTTTCGTTGCAGTGGAGTCTGGTCTCGACTAATAAAAAGTTTATTTGCCCTGAGGTATTGAGTTGATCGCTCCAAATGGGAGAAAATAAAATCCACTTCAATCGATGAAAAGAGTTTGACAAGAATGGGTGGATTCTTGCCCCTAGATGAAAGCCTTTTGGCTTCCGCGACCCTAAAGTTGAAGCCGCATGAAAAAAGGAATTGAAAGGCAACATCAATTGGCTGTCTACTCTTGGGAACGTTTTTTAATATAAAGTTGAAACTTCGTTTGTGCCTGTCTTCAGTCTCAGTCGCAACCAGGTTAATGAGAGGCATGAGCTTCTCACACTGCTGAGACGTAAGCGTTGGCAAATTTCCGTCAAGAAGGGCACCAAGGACAGAAAAAATTGATCCGCAACGAGACATAAAGTTGTTAAAATCATCAAGCGCCCCTAGATCAATTTTTTTCATATGAACACTGGGTTTCAGATGAAGTTTAGTTTCCTTCAGATTTCGACGAAGGGTTGCTTGAGGTTTCATGCCGAAAACGCAATACAAGACTTAAGTCCAAATATTTATATGGATGATAGCTGCCGAAACTTCGAGGATATATGGATGAGGCTACGTATGATGAAACGATTTATGAAAGCTGCAAATATTGGTGGACCAGACAGCACAATTTATACTAAGCAGGTTTTACTCAATACCAGAATGCAAACTAGAAAAAAAAACGGGCAAATGACAATTTCGTAGGTGGTAAAACAGAACTATGAATAAATCTGAATTGGATAATGAGGCTATGTAGGATAAAATAGATAACAGTATAATTCTCAATAAACTGACGATGAAAGCCGTTAGTGGAGACGGTTTATCGTTTAAAATATAATGTTAATCTATATTTTTAAGAGGAAAACCTTTTGTATATGCAGGTAAGACTTGATAGGATTGAGGCTATGTTGGGTGAAAAACTGCGACAATAGATTTCTGCTTTATGACAAATCGCAGAAACACGACAGGAAGCGAAGAAGACTTATGACAAAAAATAGAAAATTTCGTCAGGTCTACACTGGAAAACTGTGCAAGGGATTAAGAAACTGAATCCAAAAATATAACTTTCACTTATCTTTTCAAAATCGTGCTGCGCGCGTTGACCAGGAACGATTGCCATGTGAAAAGTCGTGAAACGAAGACTGGTCAGCACCTCGTTGGAATAAGGGTTCGGTTCGCTTGACACTTTACATCGTCAGCTAGCAGTATTCCCGGATTCTTTAGTGACTAAAGACACGGAGGCACTTTTTGTATTCGGTTTCTAAAAAACTTTTTAATTGCGAATGAAGCCGATAGTTTGAGTTCCAGGTACATGTATAAGTAGAGAAGAACCGGAACATTTCGTTTATTGTCCTGAGCATTCGAACTTGTGCAGGAGTCCATCGACAGAGATAACAGCAGCAACAGAACAGGGGACAGTTATAGGCTGTGTAAGCCAATCATCAATCGACGGCACGTTACTGGAGGTGACTGCGCAGGGCTCTGTACGCCAGATCGATAAATCGATTGCCTGAGTTCTCATCAGGGTCCCAGGCTTCAATCGCTTCTTGACCTGTTTTGTTTCCGTGTGGGCGGCTATTGTGGTAGCTACGAGGTCAAAATCATGATCCGTTTCGTAGGTGTGAGTGACAACCTGTGATAATGCGTCGCCTCGTCGCAAAGCCAGCTAATGTTCGTGTATGTGCAGTCCGAGCGTGCGTCCGGTCTAACCTGTGTAGTTACAAGGACAGTTTTGGCCCTGTGTGCGATACACTGACTTTAACGAGTCTTTTATTTTCATGACGTTACTGCGCATGGTGGTTTTTGGGGCAGTGTGCAATTCCAACATCTATCTCCGCAGCTATGCGCTCGGTTGCATCTGAAAAGCCCTTCATGTATGGCAAAGAATGCCATATCGTTGGTGATGTTAATGTTCGGGTCCTCTGTGGGCGACCGCGTAGGCGGTTACTTATAAATGCCTTCGGATACCACTTTTGCGCAAACTGGTCGCGGGATAACGGGCCTCGCGTGCTTTTTCTTCCGGTTTGCTGCAATGAGTTTGGATCCGTTTGAAGAGCATCTTCACATGGCTTCGTTTGTTAGTCACCGGATGATTGCTGTGAAAACTCAGAAGCTATGTGGTGTTCGTTGCCTTCCTATAAGTTGTTGTTTCAAGTTCACCGCTAAGGTTCCTTTTGACGATCACATCCAAGATGGGCAACTGTTGTTCCTGCTCTTCTTCCATCGTGAAATGTATATCAGCTAAGACTGCGTTGAGAAAGTTGTGGAAATGTTGTAGTATGCCCTCCTTTACGATATCAGAAGTGTCATCTAAGTAATGACGCCAAATTACTGGTTCATGCTGAATGAAGTCAACCTTTTCAAACTCCTGTAGGACAAGTTCTGCCACGTAACCAGAGACCGGTGAGTTCATTGGAGTGTTCTTGATTTGCTCATAGGTTTCTCCACCAAAATGAAGAAGTTTTGAGGGCATAGTTCAATTAGCCTCATACGACGTTCAATTTTGAGTGCATTCTGAGTCTCTTCGTATGCCTTTTTAAGTCTCTTGCATTCCAAGTTAAGTGAAAGGGATGTCAATAACGACGTCACATCGAAGGAGACAATAAATTCGTCTAATTGAATACTGCGACCTCGGAGGCCTATGATGAATGGAGAGGCTGATTGAACCGAGGTAGTCGAATTGCCTTGGAGGAACTTCAGTTTAAGTACATTCATTTTGCCAAATTATATGTGGGTCTGCCTTTTAGGGCAAAGATTGACCGAAGTGGGACATTTGCTTTACGTATGTTGACAGACAGACGATGGAACAGTAGTCGGCAGCGCTAAGTGTAGTAAAAGAAACGAAGCACATGATCGTCAGTTGTGACGCGGAAATAATGATGATACCTCCTAACGCTCATCCCGCTGAGGTGACTGGGGAGATTGACATCATTCTCAAGATTGCACCAGTGCGACACTCTCAACTTTTTTGCTGCAAAAGTCAGTATCGTACTTAGTTGCTATAAGTAGCAACTATTTTATTCCACGACGAAACAAGTTTCGCAATGTTGAGCATTATGCCATTTATTACGTCTTTACATTGTCGACGCTGCCTGTGTTCAACCTTTGCGACTGAAATTGATAATGGGTTAAGAATTACCAAAGAGCTGATGATCGGCTAGACATGGCTAAAGACTGACCATCTTGATTACTGTTTCCAAACAAGTGTCGCAGTTCGATTCCTACTCTTGCTGCCATTTACGCTGCCTGTACGGAGTCCGAAACATCACGTTTCATATGCACGACAGGTAAACTTTCGAGGGCACGGATTCAGCTTAAGAATTCTTAATCCCTGATTAACTGTCGTCCAACCAATGCAATTTCTGCATGTCACATATTCTGCCTTATGTCCTAAGACCCGTCGGCTGTGCTAACTCCTCTACATATTATTGTTTTATCTGTAGCCAGCCATTTGTATTGAGTTGATAACATACTCCACGGTAATCCACCTGTTGATGCAACTTCTGTACCCAAAAACGTTCCAGTACAATAATCTTACCTTCCAACATACATTTCGGCCGACGATAGTCTCGTGAAATCAGTATAAAGTTATAAAAATATACCTTAAATTCTGGAAGGGTTTTATTGCTTGTATTACCTAAATCTAAGTCAGATGATATTACTAGTCAGTCGTCATCCGTTGTAATTGGTCGGCAGCTTAATCTGTCTGCACTTGACCACTGCAATGACTTTATGCTAAACTTTAGCACTTTGCTGACAATTCTTGGAAATTTATTCGACGGGAACATCTCCGATATTCCCTCTGAAGAATGTAGGCTTCTCGACTCACTTGTTCACCTGAGCGCCAGTGAATTTAGTGATAGACAGAAGCGTTCTTACAACTTTCTGTTAAAAAATGTTCCTCGATCTGCTCGGCCAATTGATGTTGCGACCAATTTCCTGTATTCATGTGGTTTCAACTATAAAATAACCGATGCCAAACGCTTGTCATCAAGTAGCAAATATTCGCCAATCTTAGTCAAATTATTTTCATCAATCGAGGTTGACACTGTCTTTGCCCATCGAGAGCGTGTCACTGTGTATCTGGAAAATGCAAAATTTTTCTGACGGGGGCAAAATTTTTCCTTTGTCATGATCTTATTCCTATGGAGTGTAGAATCGGGTCTCTATTCTCATGTAAACCCATTGCTTCTCAGTCTTATGCCCCCCAAATCGGTCATAATACAATTGGCCGTGAGGATTCAGCTTGGCCTACTCCTGCGTCATCTGACTCCCTCCTTCCCCTTACTCCTACATCTCCATCTCACTCAAGCCACTTGACGCATTTGCCTGCCCCTAAACTAGCTGCAGCAGCAGCCCAATTTGTCGTTTCGTATGCTCCGGATAGTCCCGCTGAGACACATGAAAGTGCGTCTACATCAGCTAGACCGATAACTTCTCTTGTTCAACTGGGTGCTGCAAGCGCTACAGTTAAGTCACCCGAGGCTTGGCGTCAGAACGGTGAGACTCGAAAATTGAATCAGACTCCGACCCAAAAGATAGGTAGTGCAGTTCCATTTTTGGGTACGACGCCTTCTTTCAGATCTAACAAGTCTGTTCAGCCCAGCACGTCTACGAACCCCGCAGCTCCAATTATATCCCCGAATAATTCTCTGTCCGGCGTACCGGCTACTTATCAAAGCCCTACTATATATCCAGCAAATAATTCATACATGAATTGCCCTAAGTCATTTATGCCCCAACCTAGTTCAGGCTTCCCACCACTTAAGGCCAATTGCTCTCAGGTACGTCAACCCATCTCCTTTGACTTCCAACCTTGACCTGGTTTTCCACCCTTTTATTCTTATAGCTGCCTTCCCTCCCCCACTAGCCTGTACTTTCCTTCTAGGCTCCCTCCTCCTCCCCTTACTCCACTATTTAACTACGAACAAGTCTATCCATGTTCTAACTCCCCTTGCATTCCAATGTTCGAAAACGATATCCCCACATCCTTTAGGTCTCGTACTCCCCGTACGTCAATAACTGTAGACTAACTGGTACTTATTCTCCAAGTGTTATTAATTCACAGCTTACATATCCGCCTCCAAATTTTTTTAAATACCGTTGAAAATAGCATTGCCGTTCGAAACACATTAGATATTATATTATTGAATGCCAGGTCAGTTATAAACAAGATGGCCCAAATCAGAGCCATTGCTCTGAAAATGACGTCTGATATTATATATATAACAGAATCTTGGACCCATTCTCTAATTTCTGACTCTGTCCTTCTCATAGATGACTTTGAGTTTTACCGCCAAAACCGCACGACTAGGCTTGGGGGTGGTTGTCTTCTTTATCTTAAATCCTACCTAAAGCACTCTCCCTATTATTTGGATGTTTCCTCATTCACGGGAAACTTTTGCTTTGCATCTGTTATTCTTTCGCCGCAAAGAAAGGCAATTATTGGCTGTATCTACAATCCCCCTAATTCTTCAGCCAGTGATGATTCACAACTCTGTGAAACCTTTAAATTAATTTCGGAAGCTGCTTTCGATGTTAAAATAATCACTGGGTATTTTAACCTTCTTGAAGTAGACTGGGCTTACAATAGCTGTCCACCCAGATATCAGCCCTTTCGAGACATTGTCAATTTTTCTAATTGGTCCCAACTGGTGCGCCCTCCAACAAGAGGTATTTACATTTTAGATCTAATCTTTACCAATGACATTGCTCCTCTTTCTGTTGCTTTAAAAAAAGACCTCTTTGACAGTGACCACATATTAATTCATTGTTGCATACCGCCTGCCTTTTCAAAAAAGACCAGCGTCCTTCGGACTTACATAAACTACGACTGCATAGATAAGGACTTAATTAATAACTATATTAGATCTTTGGATTAATGTGTTTCCTCTCCTGTAGCGATGCAACCATTCTTCGTGATGTCAAGTCCAATGTTTCCAAGGACATTCTAGAGTTTGTGCCACGTGGATATCTCAAGCCTCATTCTTCAGATTCCCTTGTTTCTCATTTTCTTCAGAACAGACTAAAAATGTTGAGGCGACAGCTGCGTGACCCATCCACTAGTTACTTATCAGTTCATCTTAGAATCACAGAGATTTTGAGATAACCTCAAGGATACGCCGAGCGCGCAAGAGACAAGGAGAATCAATTGCTCTCAGTGGTTCGAACCCTGGCGAATCCGTCGCTAACATCTTCCGTCATCGGTCCTCCTCTAAGCGTGGTCACGAACTTCCACCCCTGCTAAATGATAACAAAGTCTTCCTCGCCGATGACATTGACAAGGCGGAGTTGTTTAGTGCTTTCTTTGCAAAAAACCTTGCTACCGAGTCCGATCCGATCCCTCTCTTTCGATCACTTTCAGATAGGACACTTAATACAACTGATGTCTACTCAGATCTCATTAAGAAACGCATAAGCCGTTTGAAATACTCACACTGCTCAGGAACGGACGAGATTCCGAAGTCGATTATTAAACAAGCGTCCAACCTTCCCATATTGCTCAGTCATTTATTCTCGGTTTATATTTCAAAAGGATTCTTTCCTGAAACATGGAAAACGTCAATTATCATTCCCGTTTTTAAGTCAGGATCTCGGTCCGATGTTAATAACTATCGGGGCATGCACAAAACGCAAAGCTACTTGAAAGGATTATTTTCAATGAAATTCTTCACTTCTGTCTAGCTAATCGGCTTTTGAGCTTTAGTCAGCATGGTTTTTTACCTGAACGATCCTGCGAAACACGTCACTTGGCTTTTCTTAATCTAATCACTCCTCTTCATAAGGAGCGGCAGTCAGTGGTTGTTATTTACTTTGACCTTTGACAAGGTGCCCATAGACGTCTTTTAGTAAAATTGGAAGCCCTCGGCATCCGGCCGCCTCTACTCGATTTCATCAGGTCCTATCTGTCCAACCGATATCAGAAAGTCATGGTCGGTAATAGCTACTCGACATCCCACTGGATCACGAGTGGCGTACTTCAAGGCACGGTTCTGGGTCCGGTACTCTTCCTTCTGTACATCAATGATATTTCGACTGAACTCGGAAATTAGCAAACTTTTACTTATGCCGATGACCTCAAGTGTGTTTGCTCATACTCTAAGGACACCGCAGATGTGTGTGTTGAAAAAATTAATGCCGATTTACTACGCTTAAGCAGATGGGGTTCGACATGGCAGGTGAAGTTTTCATCTTCCAAGTGTCGTTTCATGTCTTTTGGTCCTGCCAAACTTCCTGGTCCCAAAATTTTTCAGAATAACCCACTCTCAGAATGCCTCACCATAAAGGACCTAGGTCTAAGTTATACAAATAAACTTGCTTTATCACCTCATGCAGATAGAATCTCTGCCAAAGCCGCGCAGATATGTGGATTCATATCGCATAATTTTTTCCTTCCGAAAATGAAGCTAAGACTTTATGAAATGTTTGTTCATCCAGTCCTCGAATTCTGCTGTCCTTTCTTCGGTTTAATGAACGCCTGCGACCGTACTAAAATCGAAAATGTTCAGAGGTTTTCACCCGGAAACTGTTCTCTCAAGCTTCGTCCGGTATTTCTTATACTCAGAGATGTCAGCTGGCGGACTTTAAGTTTTTGTAGGTTAGAAGACTCGAAGCTGGCCTTTGCTTCCCTTTTCGCATCAACTCTAGCTCCAGTCTTCCGCTCATTGACAATCTCACTCCGAGAGATCGGTCTTATGCCACGCGCAACTCCTGCATGGTGATTCCGCCGCCTCTTTGTACTACATCTAAGCGCTCCCTCTTCTTTGCTTCCAAATATGCCTTCCTTTGGAATAATCTTCCGCCTGAAATTAGATCATCGCCTAAGTTACTGGTATTCAAGTCGAAATTACGCAAACACCTTACACCGGAAAGCATAAACGCACTGTTACCGCTTTCATCCCCGAACACTCCGATTCTTGACATCGAGAAGGTTCCTCCTGGGATTTAGTGGTAGATCAAGTGGAAACTCCTAATTATATCATTAGAAACCCCTGTTTTGAATGGGTTTCTAAATCCACTGCTATCACTCCTCCCCCATAGCGACAATTTTCGCGGTTTTTGATGTCATCTCCCGCATTCCGACCTCATGCGGTCTGTCGACGCTCAGGGCGGAACCCTCAGTATTCGCCGTCTACTAGTAGTTCGGTCGTACCTCCCTTCCCCACTGCTCGGCTGAGCTGGAAGCTTGCTGTGGCCGATCGTATCTGGGTTCCTCTCGTCTGGCCTCTTTGACGCGAATAGTCTCATGCGGCGTATCAATCCGGCCCAGACGATCTCAACTGTGAATCCCGTATACAATACCACATGCAGGCCAGTCCTGTCTGACCCGCATACGTACCCCTCAAGGCTGAGATTTATTGCTACTCCGACGATGCCCGACTACAATCCGTTATATACCACCACCTAAAGGCCAGTCCTGCTCGCTTTTTCTGTCATTTTTTTTATTGAGGGGTTTTTTTCTCCTGTAAAATCAATCCAATCATTTTTAACTTTTTGTATGGAGTTTTTTTCACAACTCACTAATTATGTTTCTCAACGGACTACTAATTCAGAAACCATGAATTGCGCTTTGTAAAGATTCTGCCTACCTCGTCTAAAATTCACATGTAAATTTATTTTAACTTGCTTTGATGGGACCCCGAAGGGTCTTTGATAATAAATTATCTATCTATCTATTATATCATCGGGAAAAGCGCGTTTGGAATGTTAGTTGTGTTATTGATCTACCTGGAAAACCAACATGGAAAATATACCTAATAAAATGTCTACTTTCACAAACGACTGAGCAGAACGATATTATCTGCACTCTATCTGGAACTTTATGACGTCGATACCACTTCGCAGTTACAGTCTACGAAGTTGCCACTGAGACCGTGTTTATAAAGTTATTTTCTGTGCCTCTGGAATTTTTCACACGCATAAATTTGTCATAAGTCGAAGCTTGAGTAAATATTGCTTATTGGTAGAATCATACGGACCCCGGAGTTGATTCGCGCTCAAAGCAACCTGGAAAAATAATGCGTCGAATGTCATGAAGGTCAAAAGTTATTCTGGGCCTATGAGGTCAAAAAATCCGCTGACTCGCTTCTAGATATACTTCATGCTGTTTGCAAATATTTAAAGTGGTCTATGGCAGATAATCGCATTGTCTGCCCATTCAGATTTAAATAGTCGCTCCATCCCCTAGTATTCGTAATAATCACAGGACCGAATACAAACTCGCGTACTTATATTGATGCCTTTAGACACAGTAGCTTTTTCGATGGTAGGACGACCATGGTCGTTTAAGGAAAAGCCTACTGAGATGGCCCGGGCATCCATGATTAGCGCTTACTGCCTTTATAAATACAACCAAGAACCTTCAACGGCACAATTACAGCAAAATCTCGAAGACGAGTCATACGCGGAATGTTCATATATCCTGCTGAGGGTCCAGAAACGCGAAGGTGAGCTGGCCCCTTAAAGGAAGCTTGTACATGAGGACAATAATAGGCCAATTGTTGTTGGCAGTGATAGAGCTAAATAGGCAAAGACGAAAATTAGAACTTTAGAAGGACCAAACATCACAATTTGCAAAAAATCTTTATATAAGGACACGAATACTCATAATGAAACGATAATAACAACGCAGACTCTGATTTCTATGAAAGACAGCCTAAGTAACCCATTAAACTCTCTCAGCTTCCCCAAGCGTTTAATAGGACTCTTAGTTAAAAGTGAGCGAAGGTCAACGCGCGCAGCACGATTTTGAAAAGATAAGTGAAAGTTATATTTTTGGATTCAATTTCTTAATCCCTTGCACAGTTTTCCAGTGTAGACCTGACGAAATTTTCTATTTTTTGTCATAAGTCTTCTTCGCTTCCTGTCGTGTTTCTGCGATTTGTCATAAAGCAGAAATCTATTGTCGCAGTTTTTCACCCAACATAGCCTCAATCCTATCAAGTCTTACCTGCATATACAAAAGGTTTTCCTCGTAAAAATATAGATTAACATTATATTTTAAACGATAAACCGTCTCCACTAACGGCTTTCATCGTCAGTTTATTGAGAATTATACTGTTATCTATTTTATCCTACATAGCCTCATTATCCAATTCAGATTTATTCATAGTTCTGTTTTACCACCTACGAAATTGTCATTTGCCCGTTTTTTTTTTCTAGTTTGCATTCTGGTATTGAGTAAAACCTGCTTAGTATAAATTGTGCTGTCTGGTCCACCAACATTTGCAGCTTTCATAAATCGTTTCATCATACGTAGCCTCATCCATATATCCTCGAAGTTTCGGCAGTTATCATCCATATAAATATTTGGACTTAAGTCTTGTATTGCGTTTTCGGCATGAAACCTCAAGCAACCCTTCGTCGAAATCTGAAGGAAACTAAACTTCATCTGAAACCCAGTGTTCATATGAAAAAAATTGATCTAGGGGCGCTTGATGATTTTAACAACTTTATGTCTCGTTGCGGATCAATTTTTTCTGTCCTTGGTGCCCTTCTTGACGGAAATTTGCCAACGCTTACGTCTCAGCAGTGTGAGAAGCTCATGCCTCTCATTAACCTGGTTGCGACTGAGACTGAAGACAGGCACAAACGAAGTTTCAACTTTATATTAAAAAACGTTCCCAAGAGTAGACAGCCAATTGATGTTGCCTTTCAATTCCTTTTTTCATGCGGCTTCAACTTTAGGGTCGCGGAAGCCAAAAGGCTTTCATCTAGGAGCAAGAATCCACCCATTCTTGTCAAACTCTTTTCATCGATTGAAGTGGATTTTATTTTCTCCCATTTGGAGCGATCAACTCAATACCTCAGGGCAAATAAACTTTTTATTAGTCGAGACCAGACTCCACTGCAACGAAAAATTTCTCCCATATTACCAAACGTAAAGCCACCCCCGAATTCTACCCAAATGTNCTTAACGGACTTCTAATCTCAAAAACTATGCATTGCACTTTGTGCAGATTTTGCCTACATCGTCTAAAATTTGCATGTAAATTTATTTTTACTTGCTTTGATGGGACCCCGACGGGTCTTTAATAAAATAATTGAAAAAAATTGAATTGAATTGAAAATTGAACTCGTGACAAGGTGGAGTGGTAAACACCACAACAAGAGTACGAAGTGAAAAACGACTGCGATGGAACTCTGTGGGCGGAACTAGAACAAAGAATTACTTTGGTCGCCAGAACTGCGTAACCTTTTAGAGCCAAGTTACGTCAAATGCTCTTACAACGATAAAAAGAAATTCCGTTGAACTTTATATGTCTCAACACCAGCTTTATTCGAAAGAGAGGACACCATCCGCAGAGCCTTCATGATCGGAAAATGGCTAGTGAACAAACGGAGACTGTGCGCTATGGCCTCTTGAAACTCTTTTGGATACCAAAGAAGAGGTGAGCTTGTTTCTGTGCAGGAAAACCAACCTCCGAAACTCACACAAGTAAGTTTTTCAAGCCAGAATACTCTTCATCAGAACGACTGAAAGGCCGCAAATTAGGAACGCAACTGAAGAGAAGATTTCCAACTGAACACAGAAACTTGGCCATTTTCGGGAGACGAGTGTTACAGACGAACGCGGCACTGCTCAGACATCAGCCAGTTGCCATGATGGTGGTGACAACGTGGCATTGGCAAAGTCGAGACAAACCGAAGTAAGCACTGTGGGGCGTTGCAAACTTAAATTCTTATATGGCAATGCCTAGAGCCTGTTTCTGAGCCGCGTCGAACTGAGAATACAGGTAGTTGGTGCGTCTCCAGATGTTATAGCAATAATAAAAACGTGTTTTTTACAGAAAATCGGCGATTTCGAAGCAGCGCCATCAGGATACCAACTACTTAGGAGAGTCAGAGGGATTCGCCAGGCGGAGGAGTCGCCATGTATGCAAAGAACATCTTACCAGTGTGAAAGAGAACTGATAAGATTGATAGCGACACAGACGCCCCTGGATACAGCATAAAAGCACAGGGTCGCAGCCCTTTGAAGCTGTAACCATGTACGGACCACGAAAGACGGATCCCGACGTACATACATGTCTGCTGTAAAGCATAAATGAGGTCGGCAGTCGGCCTGACGTTGTTCATATGACAGAATTTAATGAGCTCTGCATCCGATGGAGTGATATGCCTATGAATTGCTCGCTGTGTACCTTCGATCACGGTCTCCTAAGTACAACGCTAAAAGCTCTTCTCACACACCGTGTTCTACTTTCAATTAGATGGCATGGAGGGCAGCAGACGATTTTTTGAGTCTCGTCCTCACCAAAGAATCTCACAGTATAGAATAATTTTACTGACTGCCACCGCTTGGTCTTAGTGATCATGTAGTACTTATGTGAGGTATGGACTCTATTCGACACCATATGAAATAAACTATACGGGTCCGAGTATGTGGCAAGGGTACTTTTGCCAGATGAAAGCCGAGGTATCACAAATAGATTCAGATGTTTCCCTCCTCGAGAACATCACAAAGGACAGGAATCCATTTAAGGATCGTCATGTGCAACTAATGAATAGCAACAGCTCCTTATCAATGCCGTAGGTATCGAAACAAACCTGGTGGCTTATGGGAAATCTCAAAAGGCAGACTGACAAAAAAGAAAGTCTGCGGAAGAATTTTTCGGAAGCAATGAAAATACACGTTTACGTAATGCATGGTCCTAGAAACAAGTTGAAGAGCTTGGCTTTCAAAAGACGACGATATTTCGAGAGTAATTTGTTCTACTCGGCACTCAGAAATCCAGAATATTTTTGCAACTTCTTGTAAAAAAGCAGAAATGACAGGAATCCGATTCTTGGCACAAACATTAAAGACGGTTTTAAAGGTATCGGACAGCTCAAACAAATCTCGGAATTTATCGTAGTTCCTCCAGTCTATTTTCACAAGATAAATAGTTTTATTCCATCTAGTTACGAAATAATGAGAGAGTCGACTGTTGGAAATATTGTGTTTCAAAAAGAAACGATTTTCAACGAACTAACAATTTTGAGGAATACAAGCCCCGGGCCCGAATAAGATTCCAGTAAAGCTGCTCTTTAAACTTGCCCAATAGCTGGCCAAACCGCCATCGTTTCTATGTTAGAAATCGTTGGCTACTAAAACGTATTCCACAGAGTGGAAAACAGTCTATATTATACCGTTTTACAAAAGCGGTAGTCGCGAACTTGCGATCGATTACAGACAGGTTAGTCTGACATTGATCTGCTGCAACGTCATAGAGAAGACCACCATGGAACCTTGTAATGACCTGCCCAAGGCGATTATAGTGTCTAAATACGTGGAAGCATTCACATGTCGACTTGTCAGGCGCATCCCACAACGATAACCGGCATTTTTCAAGTTAATATACACATAGTCTTTGTTTAAATGTCTCTATGGAATCCGTCCTGGTATCTTTAACCCAACCACTACTTTAAAATATCTTCTCCACCCCTACGTAACGGTCACCCTGATGTCTTATATTTCTTCCTCTGGCATGCACTGTCAAATATTGTGGGTTATTAATGTTAAAATGATGGATATTTGGAATACACTACCCAGGAATATGAAAACTCTGCAACATTATCCTTCGTTTACGGAACGATTACTCGATTTTTGCATTCAGAAAAACTCCCACAAATTTCAGGTGCAGAATACACCGATCGGTTATACCGTAGCGACGGCGTTCGTGGACTCTGATCTCTATGGCCGGTCTCACTAGGGACATTTGTTGGCCAACAGCGACAACCATTCTTCAGTGCTTCTGTTTGGTCCAGTCCCAACTTCATTAAAAGAATTCGCCACGGATTCTATCCAATGCAGTGTTACCCCTCCCTTTCTTGACTGTCGTCAATTCATGAGCAGCAGTTTTTTTTACTTCTGAACCATCCAACACATAAAAACCTCCAACATCTTTATTTTTATTTTTTTTTCCATTAGCAGTTTTTCTCACTGCTGACCGGATTTGTGCCTAACCGTTTAACGGTCCTTACCTCACTCGTTGTATGTACACTGGTGATTAGTTGACAGAACATTACGGACTGAGCCCAACGAGCACGACGGAATTATTCTGCGCTCCAACTGGGACAATTTCGACTTGGATACCATCCCACAGTTACAGTCTCTGACATTGATACTGGAACCGTACGTACAGACTAACTTTGTGCATTTTTGGAATATTTTTTCACGCATCGAAATTCGCCTGGAACCTGGATTAAGTGCAATTTGTTTATCAGCACGGTCCAACTGACAACGCAACTGGCTACGCAACCGATTCACGGTATACAGCCTAGAAAACCAATCGCTCAAAATCCCTCAAGGTCTGCAGTTATTCAAGTCCCACGAGATCTGGAAAGGGCTAAGTCGCTTCTGATTAAATTCAACAAAATTTATCGGATTTTAAGTATTTTTTCGCTTATTGAGTTTTGAATACTCACTTTAATTCATCATATATAAGCGGACGTATTCGTTATAACATCGAAAGCGGAATTATACCTATTATATCACGTCGAAGTTTATGGATTCTCAGCAGGCTAACTGTAGTAGTACGGCCAACGACGGCACCTCTTTGGAAGATAAGTCCGGTGAGTTGTCCTTCGCATCCAGACCCTGTGCTCGCTCAACCTTCGCCTCCAGCCAACGACCAGCAAAGCGTGCAAAAAGCGTAAATACCGCAAAAAGTGTGAGGTACGAAGACGAGCCTTGTGCTGGGTGCGCAGATATTCAAATCAAAGTAGAACAACTGGAAAAGGAGCTTGCTGATTTAAGGACGCTCGTGCAACAGACCGTAGTCGGCCAGAAGGTGTCCAGTGTTAGTATCCCAAAAACGAAGAGCAAAACGCAAAAAACGCGAAAAAATATCTCCTCGGGGGTATCTTCAAACACGAGTAGCAACTCAACAGCCAAAACCGCAGACGCCGGTAACAGCAGGAGAATGAAAACGAAGCCGCCGATAAAGGGAGACTCGATTCCCACGCACGATGTCTTAAGCGATGTCGCAAAAAAATTACCTATCGCGGAATCCATGTCACCTAAGCCTCTTGCTGTAAGTGATGGAATTTCTATTCTGAGTGGAGACGATATACCTGGGTCATCCAGTCTACTCTTGCCCTCTTGTTCTGGCAGCCACCCCGAGCGCACTACAGAGCACGTATCTGAATGTGAAGACATAAACCAGTGGGTAGAGGGGAGAGGGAAACGCCAGGACAGGATTCTGAAGTCCCAGTCAGCCCTGATGGGTTGCTCGGGACAGTCGGTAGACAGTAAAAGTTTGCGTCCAAGCGATGACTCCGTAAATCGTCCTCGCCCACATGCAGCGCATTCACCGGAAAGACAGAGTAAGGAGGACCATGCTCGCCAGCAGTGTCTGGTTATTCAGGGTTTGTCAGAATCGAATGCAGTCAGACCTGAAGACCGTGTCTCAGAGGACCTTGCTTCCTTTCATGGTCTGCTAAATCATTTACTGCCGGCAGACATGGAAATAAAGGTTCTGAAAGCATTCCGGATAGGAAAAAGGAGTGAAGACAGGACAGTAGCACAACCACCTCGCCCTCTGAAAATTATGCTGGAGAACAAAGAGCAAATCAAGTTTATCCTCTCTAAAAAAACCAATCTCAGAAACACACACAAACAGGTTTTTTTTCAACCGGACTATTCATTAGCGGAACGGTTGAAACGCCGGGAACTTGTCTTGGAGTTAAAATCAAGACTGAAGGATGGCGAACACAATCTTGCTATCTTCAAGGGGAAGGTAGTTCGGAAATATATGCCGTTTCAGTGGAACTGGCCTGTAATACTACGAACGACGACAGCTACTCAGCTAAAACAGACACCTTCGTTGAACCACCTGATCAAGGCGCCAACACAAGTGAGCCCGTAGCGTCCAATGATCTGACTGAAACAAGGCATGTAAATGGAACCAATCAGGTAACGGAAGAGCCTAGAGAACACGACGTCCGCGATAACGGAGTAATGCTCACAGCAGTAACAAATGCAACGGGAAATTCGGCTGGTGCTAAACTGAGGTGCTTGTACACGAATGCCCAAAGCCTCCTATCGAAACTAAACGAACTAAAACTTTGCCTTGTTGAGCTGTCTCCAGATGTTTTAGCAGTAACTGAGACCTGGCTGTCCGGGACTATTAGCGATAACGAAGTAGCCTCGCCTGGATACCAAATTTATCGGAGGGACAGGGAACATCGTCAGGGTGGTGGTATCGTTGTGTATGTGAATGACGGTCTGGCAGTGTCGGATAACACCACCAAGTTTGTGTGCAATACGGAAGCTATCTGGTTGACCATCAAGGCTACCGGTTCCCCGTGTCTCGATGTCCTCACTGTCTACCGACCACCTCGTACCGACCGAATCGCCGACACTCAACTATTGGAGCAGTTGGAGAAATTTTCCAGTCGACCTAACGTCATGATCATGGGCGACTTCAACGCACCAGGAACAAACTGGAATACCCTCCAAGCGTCAGGTCCAAAATCGGCATTCGATTACCGCCTGTTGAGCAAGACATTAAATGCGTGCCTCACACAACATGTAATGTTCCCAACGAGAACACGTGAAGGACAAAGGGCAAACTGCCTGGATCTGGTCTTTACGAAAACACCAGACAGCATAGACGAGATCGCCTCCATGCCGCCCCTTGGCCGAAGTGACCACGTAGTGCTTATGTGGGATTATTCGTTATTCTCCATTTTACACACTCCAGGCCACAAAAGGCGTAATGTTTGGCGGGGCGATTTCAATCAGATGAGGGCAGACTTATCCGGTCTTGACTGGGGCTCATTGTTTACGGGAAGTGCCAACGATGACTGGGAGCTGTTCAAGAATGTCCTTCTGCAGCTCATCAACAACCACTGCCCACTGACTAGTGTAAGACTGAACAAACGCCCTGGGTGGCTAAATAGCAACCTCAAGGAAGAAACCAACAGGAAGCACAAATTGTGGAGAAAATACTGCGTCACTAGACAAGCTGAATGCTTCAACACCTACAAGACACAGAGGAACAAACTGAGGAAGCTGATAATTCAGACGCGGCGGGAATTCGAGAAGAACTTGCTACAAAAAGCAACGCAGAACCCAAAATTGCTCTACAGCTACCTCCGACGAACTACAAGGAACAGGCATCAAATTCCCTTAATAAGGACTTCTGATGGCGTTGAGATCGCTGATAGTAGGGATAAAGATGCGTATTTTTCACGGTTTTTCCAATCAGTCTATACAAAAGAGGCAAGGTTCCTTCCTCCCTCCACAGAAGAACTGCCGTCTCCAAGCGTCAGTGATATACTCTTCTCAGAAGCCATTGTCCGAAGAGAATTAGAGGCATTGAACGAATCGAAGTCGCCAGGACCAGACGAGATTCCATCCAAGCTTCTGAAGGAACTTGCCCGTGAGCTCTCTGTGCCTTTGTCGATGCTCTTTCAAACGTCATTTGACACTGGAACACTTCCTGTCGATTGGAAGCTGGCGCATATTACTCCGCTACACAAAGGAGTTAACAGGGCAGCGACGACAAATTACAGGCCCATAAGCTTGACATGCATTCTCTGCAAAGTTATGGAAAGGATCATAAAGTGTGAACTAATGCAATTCGTGGAAGTTCACGGCCTGCTATCGAAATGCCAACATGGGTTCCGAGCAGGAAGATCCTGCACGACAAACCTGCTGCAATCTCTCCAGAGCTGGACCCAAGCTCTCGACGACAGGCACGCGGTCCACATAGCCTTCATCGACTTCCAGAAGGCGTTAGACACTGTGCCACACCAAAGGCTCTTACATAAGCTGAAAAAATAGGGATCGGTGGCAACTTCCATAAATGGATCGAAAACTTCCTTGTGGGTCGACACCAGGTTGTGTGCGTCGGTCGGGGAAAATCAGATCCGGCTATGGTCGAAAGTGGTGTCCCCCAGGGTTCAGTACTGGGACCCATTTTGTTCCTTATCTACGTGGACGATGCCGCAAGAGATTTGGACTGTGAAGTAGCAATGTTTGCGGACGACATGAAGATATGGAGTGTAATTCGTGGTCCTGCCGATGAAGACAGACTGCAGATGAACCTGAATCGGTTGGAGGAGTGGTCAAACCGCTGGCTCCTGCGGTTCAACGTTGCCAAATGTAGCATACTTCGCCTAGGCAACACAGCCAGATCCGCCAGCACAAGAGGCTACTTTCTGGGCGGTGCAGCCCTACAAGAGGTCGAAGCCCAAAAGGACCTCGGTGTGCTTACGACGAGTTCCCTAAAACCATCCGCCCACTGTTCGAGGGTGGCAAAAACCGCAATGTCCGTACTGTACGCCATCAAGCGTGCGTTTATGGACTTTGACGAAGAAGCCTTTTCTAAGACATTCGGAACATTCGTCCGGCCGCATTTAGAGTACGGCATACAAGCTTGGAGGCCGTGGGGTGTTGTGGATCAAAACTGCCTCGAAAGAGTCCAGAGGAGAGCCACGAAGATGGTCAGGGGTCAAAGCTCCTTTCCTTATGCGACCCGCCTTGTAAATCTGAACCTCTTTCCTTTGAGTTACAGGCAACTTCGCGGAGATCTCTTGCAAGCCTTCCGCATTGTAAAGGGGTTGGATTGCAGTCTGGCCTTCGAGGACTTTTTTGAATTTGCTACCACGACCAACCTCCGCGGTCACCCGTTAAAACTGCGCACTCAGCAGGCACGGCTGGATGTGCGGAAGTTCTCCTTCTCGGTTCGGGTGGTCAAACCGTGGAATGAGCTTCCCGCAGATGTTGTGATGTCACCATCTATACAAAGTTTTAAGAAGAATCTGGACATATTTATGCTCCGAAATGACCAAGAGCGATGAGAAGTCGAGCTCACCCTCTGTAAGTCCTTTTCATTTTGTCCCACCATTATGGGCGTGTTCGAACTATTTCAGCCCAGAACATCTATCTGTATCTATCTATCAGGCACACATTTTTTACGTTGCAAATAGGGTACTCAAAGGCTTACGCCTATTTCCCTCAATAAACTGAACTGAACTGAACTGAACTTTCCCTGACATCACAGTTGAGATATTGCGTCGCCTAATTATTATGACCGGCCATGGTACTCAGTGATAATACCAGTCGTATGCTTTCTCGACTGTTGTCATAAATCAAAACAGGGCAGACAACAAGACTCGATTACCACGACAAAATGTGACGGAAGTCGCAACCTATCCCCACTGATTAAGGGGATAAAATTATACCATCCTGTCCAGGTTGGATAATATTCTGTCCAGTCCGTCTTAAAAAGAGAGCGCTAGAAAGGTCGACCAAATTGTCGCAGAAATGGGCTAATTGAGGTTTATGAGGGCACTCTCTTCGCAGCCAATGGTGAGACACTCTATGCTTTAAGCAGGTAAACGGGATAGGCGCAAGTGCTTTCCAGCGAGACTGAATCTTCTTAGGAATGTGGACATTGCCAACGAAAAACGGTTATATTCTTTCGAGCTACTAAACACCTGCTGGGTATGGAACGGCTTCCTTTCCTCTAACATGCTCAGGAGATGACAAAAATTTCTCTTAGTAATGTCCTTGCCGCTCTGCTTCCGTATTTCTGCTTAGTAAGCAGACGATTCTATCCTCTGTCTCAACTTCCGTAGTTACTTAAGGTGCCACATTCCGTCTGCCACCACTTGGAAATAACGATGATATTGTTGTTAGGGAAACACGCAATGGCCGACAGTTAATCCGTAATTTGTCATATCTTTCCCATTCACACGGCGTCAGTTCGCCAGTAGTAAAAACTGGTGCATCGGGCCCTCTAATGTCTACGTTCGCGCCGGCCAAGCGTATCTGTGATTTGATTAGTTGATATGTGCAATGTGATAAAATTGCTAGGGACGCAAAAGATTGCGTGCGCTTGCACATGATAATCGATAGCGTGTGGTGCTCGACCGGGCTCAGACTCTCCGTAAGGTCAAGGTCAACGCGCGCAGCACGATTTTGAAATGATAAGCGAAAGTTATATTTTTTGATTCAATTTCTTAATCTCTTGCACAGTTTTCCAGTGTAGATCTGACAAAATTTTCTATTTTTTGTCATTAGTCATCTTCGCTTCCTGTCGTGTTTCTGCGATTTGTCATAAAGCAGAAATCTATAGTCGCAGTTTTTCACCCAACATAGCCTCAATCCTATCAAGTCTTACCTGCATTTACAAAAGGTTTTCCTCGTAAAAATATAGATTAACATTATATTTTAAACGATAAACCGTCTCCACTGACCGATTTCATCGTCAGTTTATTGAGAATTATAATGTTATCTATTTTATCCTACAAAGCCTCATTATCCAATTCAGATTCCTTCATAGTTCTGTTTTGCCACCTACGTAATTGTCATTTGCCCGTTTTTTTCAAGTTTGCATTCTGGTCTTGAGTAAAAATTTGCTTAGTATAAATTGTGCTGTCTGGTCCACCAATATTGGCAGCTTTCAGAAATCGTTTCATCATACATAGCCTCATCCATATATCCTCGAAGTTTTGGCAGTTATCATCCATAGAAATATTTGGACTTAAGTCTTGTATTGCTTTTTCGACATGAAACCTCAGGCAACCCTTCGCCGAAATCTGAAGGAAACTAAACTTCATCTGAAACCATTTGTTCATATGAAAATAATTGATCTAGGGGCGCTGGATTATTTTAACAACTTTATGTCTCGTTACGGATCAATTTTTTCTGTTCTTGGTGCCCTTCTTGACGGAAAGTTGCTAACGCTTACGTCTCAGCAGTGTGAGAAGCTCATGCCTCTTATTAACCTGGTTGCTACTGAGACTGAAGACAGGCACAAACGAAGTTTCAACTTTATATTAAAAAGCGTTCCTAAGAGAAGACAGCCAATAAATGTCGCCTTTCATTTCCTTTATTCATGCGGCTTCAACTTTAGGGTCGCGGAAGCTAAAAGGCTTTCATCTAGGAGCAAGAATCCACCAATTCTTGTCAAAGTCTTTTCATCGATAGAAGTGGATTTTATTTTCTCCCATTTCGAGCGCTCGACTCAATATCTCAGGGGAAATATACCTTTTATTAGTCGAGATCAAACTCCACTACAACTAAAAGTGTCTCCCCAATTACCAAACGTAAAGCCACCCCGAATTCTACTCAAATGCCTTTTACCTCTAAAGCAGTTTCTCCATCTGGTGTCGACCAAATCCCCCCACTATCTACAGCGGCCCCAGTTCCATCTAGCTCTTCGACTGATCACATTATCACAGAGACGGTTAAAACTAGCCTCTTTAAAACTCCCCCACGGAGCAAGGATTGTTCAAATGCGGCTCCCAAATTTATAAGGGAGCTTGATCTTAGCAGTAAAGATGAGCTAGTCCTTGAAGCACAACCGGCTCCCAGCACTCAGAATAGTGATTTAGTTAATAAACTTACATCGAATCCACCCCGTTCCCATGTCTGGCCACTCAGGTCTGACCTTACAGTTAGGTCAAATAAGTTAGATGAGAGTTCAGGGAGATCTTTACCTGTTCCTATCCTGAATTCTCAACTTAACGCCACAGTTGTGAAGCCCTCTTACACATCCAGCTGCAAAATGCAAGTATATAGCGTTGCTGATAAATTTTTCAATCACATTGCTAGTCTGACACCCCAAATAATAAAGCCCTTTCCTGATGTTAACTGTTTCCCGAAACCATTACATCCGCTACCTAACATAAACTACCCCTCATATTATGCTAACAATTCCCAAAATCCTATTTTCTTGCCTCCTATTTTTCCAACCCAACAAAATAGTTTTCCTATTCCCGGGTCCTCCTCAAATGTTTTTCTACCTAATGCTGCATCTCTAGTTAGTAATTACCCCATAAATTTTAGACCGCAGCAACTTTGTCCTCCACCAGTTGCTTCGTTCCAACAGCTTAATTTTCCACCTCCGGCTCTTCCTTTTTTATAAGTAGCAATGAGCGGAACCTACATATTAGGAATACGCTCAGTATTGTCTCTCTCAACGCAAGATCTGTCGTGCAAAAGATGGCACACCTAAGAAGTGTAGCTGTTGAGTTTGACACAGACATATTGTGCATTACAGAATCTTGGGCCCACTCTCTAATTTCAGACTCGTCACTTAATATAGATAGCCTCAGTTTATACCGCCAGGACCGTGCCGACAGACGCGGCGGTGGATGCCTTCTTTACATAAGATCCTCACTTGCACAATCGCCTTATAACTTGAACATTTCCTCCTTCTCTGGAAATTTATGTTTTGCTTCGGTAATCCTTCCTCAAAATAGGAAAGCCTTAATCGGATGTGTATATAATCCTCCTTGTTCCTCCGGAAATGAAAGCCAACTTTGTGAACTCTTTGAAAAAATTGCAGAAACTTCTTTCGATGTCAAGATAATCGTAGGCGATTTTAATTTGCCAGAAATTGACTGACACACACATAGTCCTCCTCCTAAATTCCAGAAGCTGCTTGACACAATTTACTTTTCAAACCTGACTCAATTAGTTCACTCTTCGACCAGAAACAATAGTATTTTAGACTTAATTTTTACTAATGACACCTGCCCTTTATCTATGGATTTCTATCACGACCTCTTTGCAAGTGATCATGCATTAATCCATTGTCGCCTTCCAGTTGCCATTTCCTCAAAGCCAACAGTTCAACGTAGTATTTTTGACTTTGCTAAGGTTAACAAGGTATTAGTAAATAACTTTACATGCACTCTTGATTGGCACAATATTTTTTCAAATAATGATCTAAATTTTTTCAACAATTTATTACAATGCCTAACAGAAAGTCTTCTTGACCTTATTCCTCGGAAGATGTTCAAATCGAGTGCTAATTCCACCGTTATCCCACACTTTCTTAAAAACAGACTTAAAAAGCTACGGAAGCGATTTAAAGATCCTTCTGTGAGCTCATTATCAGTTCATCTAGGAATCGTTGAAATATTTGAACTAGCTTCGAAAATGAGGCTCGAGCGAAATAGGCGTAGAGAGTCTTTAGCTATAAATGACGTGAATGCTTCTAAATCAGTTGCTCAGATCTTCCATCAGAGATCATCTGCTAAGTCCCACCAAGTCATTCCGCCGTCGTTTAGTGCTAGCGATGCCTTCATTACTGAGGAGTCAGGCAAAGCTGAAATTTTAAATTCGTTCTTTGCCAAACATTTCACCATTGAAACTGATCCGATCGCTTTAATTCCTTCGTTGTCTGATGCTTCTCTTAGCGTCATTAATTTTTCTCCTGAATGTATTCAAAAACTGATAAGCTATCTTCCTAACTCTCACTCAGTAGGTACAGACAATATCCCAAACTCTTTGATCAAACAGCTAATAGATTTTCCTCCTCTGCTTAGCAAAATCTTTTCAGTATTTCTCGTAAATGGCTTCTTCTCTGACTATTGGAAAGGTTCTTTTATTATTCCAGTATTTTAGTCTGGCTGTCGTTCTGACGTGCAGAAATATCGAGGTGTCCATTAAACACCCTCCCTCGCCAAAATCTTTGAAAAAATTATCGCCCTAAAAATTACCGAATTTTGCATAGCCAATCAAGTTCTTAGCCCTTCCCAGCATGGTTTTTTACCAGATCGCTCTTGTGAAACATGTCATCTGTCGTTTCTCAATCTACTTACCTCTCTTCGTAATGATCACCTAACTGTTGTCGTTATTTATTTTGATCTTAGTAAAGCCTTTCATAAAGTACCACATAGAAGACTCTTGATTAAATTGGAAGCTATGGAAATTCGCAGTCCACTAATAGACTTTCTCAGGTCATACCTGTCTAATCGTAAACAAAAGGTTTTGGTGGGATCTTCACTTTCAAGTGAAAATCCTATTGTAAGCGGTGTCCTACAAGGTACCGTTTTAGGTCCTCTTTTGTACTTGCTTTGAAAAATGATATTTCAGCAGCAGTTCAATCATTGAATTCGGTTCGAAATTTTCGATCTCCGAGGGATTTAACTTTTTCGAGTCTCCTGAGTCCTTGACACCCTGACGGCCTCTCAGAACTAACAAGTCGCTTCTTCATAGAAATATCTCGATCCTCACAGAATTTCGACGGGAGTTTCGTCCGGAAAACCTGTCTCCTTCCGACCACATCTGACAGCCGCACCGCCATATTCCCGAAATGCAATAAAGGCTGAGTCGTTTTCTATTTACATCATACCGTTGGTCTCGCTTTAAATCGTTTCCATACCGTCGAAAACGTTTTAAGTTTATTGACTTCATAATGGCAGTCGATTCAGGATCCTCCAAATATTGGGCGAAAAAGCTGCGTAGGGACGGATGCGAACCCGGGCACAATAATGATAGTGACATAGTCGCTACCACTACGCCATTAACGCGCAGCAGACGGCTTGATAAAAATAATAAAATTACAGAAAGTCGCTGTGCAAAGGACTATTGCGATAAGTCTTCGGCTGTCAAATCAACTCCCGCCAAACGCGCAAGGAGTCTAATAACTTTATTGGATGTTAAATGCGAGGACGAAACCTGCACGTCATGTTCTAGACTTCTTCAGAAAATCTTGGAGATGGAGAAGGATATAAGGAATTTAAGATTTGAGATGGAGAAGCTGATGAAACTGCCTCACTATTTACCCGAAAGGAGAAAGATGGCGATGTGGCAAGTTCAGAAGATGACCGCAAAAACGGCCAATACGACTTCAGAAACTGTATTAGCCCCTGAAAAAGAAGACAGCCCGTCTACGGACCCCATTGCAATCGAGACCCTATCTCATGTGCGAGCGCAAAATAACCGAAGGGCATCACAAAAAACCAGGAGACGTCTCAAAGCATCCCAAAAAGACCAAGTATGTCAGAGCACCAGCAGTGGAGAGCAGAGTCCACACAGAAGAAAAGATGCCTCACTGACGCAAGAGGTACCACATGACCAGGAAGCCTCGATAAACGAGGAACCCTGCGGTAGCTATACCATGACAACTGTCTCTGAAGGGGAAATTGATGACAACAAAAACTTTCGCGATGTCAACTGTGCGTATAAAAACAAACGACAGCGCCCTATTGATCGCAATAAATGCATCATCGTAAAGGGTATGCCTGAGTCTTCTTCAGACATCCCAAAGAACAGAATAAGCCACGATATAGAATTATTCCAGCAATACCTCAAATCCCTATTACAAGAGAACGAAAACATCACCATATTGAAAGCTTTCAGGATAGGACCGATTAAGGATTTAGAGGGCGAGTCGGGCCATCACAGACCATTAAAAATCATTCTCGAAAGTGAGGAACAAGCACTATTTCTGCTGAATAGGAAACCAGCATTGCGAAATGCCCACCCAACAATTTTTTTTCAGCGGGATTTCTCACCGGCCGAATGGGGGAAATGGAGGGAACTCAAGGCCGAACTCCTCAGAAGATACAATTCCGGCGAGAAAAACCTAAGAATAATGAATGGCAAAATCGTAAATGTTCGGAGCTCATTCCTCAGGAAACAACCAATTACACTGAGCATAATGAACAACCAGATAATAAGGAAAGAACGCCCCTATCTGACGAACCGATCAGAGAAAACGACGGACAACACACTAACATCCAGTCCAATCAAACAGCGGTAGACTCGGAAGAGGACGATAGACCCGAAAACCCGCGCGAAGTATCCAGCAACTTCGGCCCAAGAATCGTTCGGGAATCTGCCCGGTCTAAGCTCCGCTTTCTTTATGCAAATGCTCAGAGTTTGTTTCATAAGCTAGATGAGCTGAAAGTATGGATAATAGATACGCAGCCGGATGTCATTTCTACCACAGAGACTTGGTTCCAGACCGAAGTCTTGGATGCCAAAATCAAACTTGAGGGATACCAACTTTTTCGCCGGGACAGACTGCATAGAAAAGGAGGAGGAATAGCGGTCTACATCAAGAGAGGAATCATCGCGTCGGAACACAAAACCGATTGCTCCGGCGACTGTGAAGCAATGTGGTTAAAACTGAGGATGCGTGGCGCACCCAATTTGAATTTCCTGACCGTATACAGGCCGCCCAATCAAACTGATGAGGTTGACGATGCGATGTTTGGGCTAATTAAAGAGGTGTCACAAAACCAAGAGGTACTGATAACCGGAGATTTCAACGCACCCATGGTCGACTGGAACAATTTGTTAGTAAATGGCTCGCGAAATTCCTTCGATTCCAGGCTCTTGAAGCTAACGGCTAATCTCTTTCTGGTACAAAACGTCGCGTTCCCAACCAGAATCAGAGAGGACCAAAGAGCGAATTGTCTGGACCTCGTCCTTACAAAAGACCCGATTATCCCTGGCGAACTTAGGTCCATAACACCGCTCGGTAAGAGTGACCATGTCATGCTGCTTTGGGAATACCGCCTATGCAGCCAACAAGCGAATACGACTGAGCCTAGACTGAATTTCTGGCGAGGAGATTTTGCCGCCATGAGAAGGGAATTATCGGTAGTGGACTGAATTGACTTTCTTTCCGGACATCCAGACGTTGATTGGGTCAATCTCAAAGGAGTTGTAACAGACATCATGCATCAAAACTGTCCGACAAAAAGAGTCAAAAAGAATAATCGTCCTGCCTGGATAACGCGGGATATAAAGAAAGAAGTAAACCGGAAGAACAAACTATGGCGAAGGTATGCAACAACAAAACAACCATCCCATTACGAGCAATTTCGTCGAAAGCGAAACGAGGTAAGGGGGGCTACCCGCAGGTCGCGGAAGGAGTATGAAATGCGAGTTATGGAACGGGCCGTCGATAAGCCAAAAGTGCTCTTCAGCTACATAAACAGTAAGTTAAAGAACAAGGAGACGGTCGCAGTGTTGAAAGGAGAAAACGATGAGGATATCATCGAAAATGACGCTAAGGCAGAACATCTAAACCGGTTTTTCGTATCGGTTTTCACTGATGAAACGGACTTTGACGAGGCTGGATCTCCTGCTGGGGCAACCGACGAAATAATAGAAAATATCGACTTCACGGAAGAAGATGTAAGGAAGGAACTTCTAGCGCTTCAGGAGGGCAAGTCTCCGGGCCCAGACCAAATTCCGGCAAAAGTCCTGAATGCGTTGGCTTGCGAACTCGCCAAACCGCTTTGGCACATCTTTAGGTCCTCCTTTGACCGAGGCATTCTCCCCTCTGATTGGAAAGTGGCCAACATATACCCCATTCACAAGGGGGGATCCAGAACAAGTACAAACAATTATCGGCCGGTGAGCCTAACGTGCATTTGTTGCAAAGTCATGGAGAGAATAGTCAAAAAATCCATAATGGAGTTCCTTGAAGAAAATAATTTCTTTGCTAGTTCTCAGCATGGCTTTCGAAGAAATCACTCCTGCCTAACTAATATGCTTCATTCAACGGAACAGTGGTCTCGCTCGTTAGACGCAGGAACAAAGGTCGATATCGTGTACATAGATTTCAAGAAAGCCTTTGATAGTGTTCCACACCACCGGTTAATTTACAAGGTCCGAGAATCAGGGATAAGAGGAAACCTATTAAACTGGATAAAGGACTTTCTGACTGGTCGATCACAGTCTGTGTGTATTGGTAATACGAAGTCAACGCCAATGCCAGTTGCGAGTGGAGTTCCGCAGGGCTCCATACTCGGACCAGTACTATTTTTAATTTATGTCAACGACTGTATGAATGGACTGGACTGCAATGGAGTCATGTTTGCTGATGACATCAAGTTATGGCGAGCGATCAACGGCGAACATGATGAACGGGCCCTGCAAGAAGGACTGAACCGCCTATGCGAATGGTCGGACAAATGGCTGCTAAAGTTTAACCTTGAGAAGTGCGTCGCGCTGCGACTCAAAACGACTGGAAGAGCTGACGGAGAGGATCACCATTACCAACTTGGTGGAAGGTGCCTCTCAAATGTAATCGAACAAAAAGATCTTGGGTTTAACATTTTGTCGACCCTTAAGCCTTCATCTCAGTGCATTAGGGCGTCCAAAAGAGCAAATAGTGTTCTCTTTGCCATTAAACGATCTTTCGTGGACATAGACAAAGAGTTATTTGGAAAAGTATACGGAGCGTTCATTCGTTCGCATTTGGAATATGGAATCCAAGCGTGGCGCCCGTGGCTAAATAAAGACTATAAGTTGCCCGAAAGAGTTAAGAGGAGAGCACCGAAAATTGTAAAAGGCCTCAGGACTTTACCTTACAACTGCCGACTTAGGGAACTTAAACTTTTTCCTCTTGAGTACAGGCAGGTTCGAGGGGATCTCATACAGGCCTATCGGATATTGAGGAACCGGGAATGTGCCCTAAACCCCGACGATTTCTTCACCCTGGCCGCAACAACAAACCTGCGCGGGAACTCTCTAAAACTTAGAGGATCCCGGTGCCGCCTGGATGTTCGCAAATACTGTTTTTCACAGCGAGTCGTCGGTGCCTGGGACGGGCTTCCCGAGGACGTAATAATGGCGGATATCACGGAGACGTTCAAGCAAAGACTCGATGCATATTTGCTTGGAACCTACCGATTGTCTGGACAGAACAGATCTGTGGTGCTAAACCAAAGCCTTGCATACTCATACCGCTGATGCGGATGACTTTCATAACATTTTACTGAAATCATCTGTTCTCAAGTTTTGGTTCTAGATTTTCACGGAAAATATTATGTTAGATGCATATATTACTGACAACATTTCAGTACCATATTTATTGAAAGTGAAATATTGCATGTACAGTTTACAATTGGGTTTTCAAAGGCATTGCCTATTACTCTTAAAATATACTGACCTATACTGACCTATTTATTTATGCCGATGATCTCAAATGTGTATATTCTTTCAAAAACTCTACGAGCCTTCATTGCCTGGAGCAAATCCATGCTGACTTGCTTGCTCTCTCAGCTTGGAGCTCAAAATGGCTAATGGAATTCTCTCCGTCTAAATGTCGCTATATGTGCTTAAGACCTGATAGGCTATCCCAACCAGTGGTCTTTCAAGGCACACCTATGACTGAATGTACCACCATCAAGGATTTAGGTTTAAGCTACACTAGTAATCTTGATCTGTCGCCACACGCTAACAGAATTACAGCCAAAGCTGCCCAGATTTATGGCTTTGTTTCTTACAATTGCTATCTTGATGAAATTAAATTAAGACTCTATCGTATGTTTGTACTTCCCAGTCTCGAGTATTGTTGCCCATTCTTTGGTTGGATGAATGAAGCTAGTCGCTAAAGAATTGAAAATGTCCAAAGACGTTTTTCTAAAAAACCTTTAGATAAGGAACATCCCAATATCTCCTACTCAGATAGATGCCAGCTAATTAACCTAAAATTTTTATGTGTTCGAAGACTAGAAGCGGGCTGCTGCCTCCTCTTTCGCATTAATCATAGTTCAAATTTTCCTCGGATTCCAGCACTCACCCCTAGTAGTCGCCCATACAATCTTCGCAGCTCGTCCTTGATTATACCTCCTCCAGCGTCCTTCACCTCTAAGCGTCCCCTTTTTTCGCTTCCAGATATACTTTCCTCTGGAATAACCTTCCAATAAATATAAGATCTTCAGAAAATCTGCACACCTTTAAGAGAAGGCAACGCCTTTATCTGAATACTGACTCCATTAAACTTTTATTTTCCTCATCCTTCCCAGACAACTTTTTCTATGACACTGAGAAAGGGCCACCGGGTATTTAGCATGCCGCCATTAAATTTCCGTATCTGTTCACGTTTCCTTCCTATATGAGTAGTCTAGCTACCTAAGATCCCTCACCAGAAATGTTAATTATTCCAATTTTTCAGTTCATGCATCGTGCCCTCACAGACTGCTCACCATCGATGCTCTTGGCGAAACCTTCTGTATTCGCCATATACTAGTAGTCTGGTCGAATCTCCCTTACCCCATCCTCGGTTGGACTCGGATGAATGCAACCAACCGCATCTCGGTTCCTATCGCCTCGAGACTGCTTTTCATCGTGCCCTTACAGAATGCGCTCCATCGGCGATCTTGATAAAGCCTTCTATATTTGCCATATACTAGTAGTCTGGTCGCATCTCCCTTCCCCCATGCTCGGATGGACATTTATTTCGGCCATGTTGATGTCCGACTATATTCCATTCTATACCGCTACATGCAGGCCAGTCCTCCCTGCATTTTTCTGAAGCTATTTTTTTGAGGGTTTTTTTTCTCCTGTTAAATAAATACAATCATTTTTAAATTTTGCTATGGAATTTTTTTCACCCCTCGTTTTTCATTTTGCTTAACGGACTTCTAATCTCAAAAACTATGTATTGCACTTTGTACAGATTTTGCCTACCTCGTCTAAAATTCGCATGTTAATTTTTTTATTTGCTTTGATGGGACCCCGACGGGTCTTTAATAAAAATAATTGAATTGAATTGAATTGAATTGGACAGCTTCCTGTTCTCCCACGTAGCATGCGAACGCTTTGTCTGGTCAACATTCTTTCTGTCCTTTTCTCTTCCGCTGCGTAACTGCCCTTTTTTCTTTCTGTTATGTTTTAGTGTGTAGGAAGCCTCACACACAAACATAATGCACGACGGAAAGCCAACGAAATCTTAAGAAATATTAGCGAAAAGTGAGGCGAATAGTGCCACGGACGCATAATCGTCATAAACATCGTGTGACAGCCCAAAAATCATATACCGACTCGCCTTCTTCCCACTATAACGATTATTGATCAGCGTTCGAAATAAACAACACCTCAACCAACATAGAGTCTATTGAAGCAGCAGATAGCAGAAGGCGAACCCACGCTGCTTTAGTCCTTGGGCAAGTGGTCCGTACGCTCACAAACGGCCCACATTAATGTAAATTGTCTGCTGAAGATTCCCAAGCCCTTCCACCCCGAGCTCCCGTCGGCCGCGCACATTACTTGGAAGCGCAAACAAATCTACACCGGTTACGGCCATTGACAGCGGTGGGCATGCTCGTTAAGGCATGATAAGACAGCTGACTGACCAGTTACATCACCCCTTTCAGCAATGTCAACTGGGTGGGACAGTTGTATGTCTAGCTATCGATGGTGTTCCTATTCACAAGAAGAGTGAGCGAGAGTTTGAGCCTATTTTAGGTAGGCTGATGGAGGCCAATGTCAACGTAGCATTTATTGTAGGAATGGATTGTGATGCAGGCAAACCGTCGGACATTCAAGCATTCAGCAAACCGTTGATGGAGAAGTTATCATCATTATCCAAGTAAGGTCTGCGTGTCAGTGTGACTGACAAACCCTGCAATTCCGCTTAACAGCTGTCATATGCGATGCTCCAGCAGGCGGCTTTACCAAGCAGATTAAGAGTGTAAACGCCTATTACGGCTGTGAAATATGTTGCTTTAAAGGTGAATATTCGAAAAACGTTACGTATGATTTTGTATCTGAGCCATTGAGAGAGGATGTGGATTGTGTTCATCTCTCTTTTAGTCATTCTGACATTTTAATAAGTTCCCATTTATAAAAAAGATTTTCGTCCAGTTTATTTCCTGATAGGATATTTCTTATCGTTCAGAGAACTGGAACCAGTCCATTAAATACCGTTTCCTCATATGCGGAGAATAAATGAAACCGAGCATTACAGCCAAAACACCGACGGAAGGGACACACGATACCGTGGTTACTAAGACCAATAGAAAGTACAGCAACTAACGAAATATAGAAATCTCGAGAAGTGCACAACAAAGTGAACATGAAATCTTGAGTATCGCTGATTGAGGTTTTCATAAGGTGAAACTCGTGTGGTAAAAACAAACATAGTCGAAGGCAACAAACCGATTAGGCGGATCAGTTCTCCGTTCTATTTGTTATACTGGTGTGTGATCTGACGCATCATATCCTTTGTTCGAAACAGATAATTTTTAAGGGGGACTAAGCCGAAAATATCCCTATTCACAACACATGCATTGCCTTACCTTTGGCCATGAATCGGACCTAATTTTACCTCTTCCGTGGTCATGTCCCTAGTTTCGTTACAATTAATTTCCTCTTCTGTGGTCACCAGGTGTTTCTGATTCATTCGTCGGTCGCGCACGATGCTAGTCGTTCTCCACAGGCTTCCAGACGCAGAGGGTTTCCGAGTATTACGTTTATAACCTGACTGGAAAGTGGACTCAGAGCAGGTATATGGTAGAGAGCGCGCCATCTTCAAGGCTGATTTATGCAATCTATTTTATCGACCCACAGAGATCCTGTCGCGGACGCACGCTTGACTCCGATGCGCGTAGCCCTGCCCGTATAACCGCGGGTTTTTGGGTCTGGGGTTCCACTGATTGTCACTTCGGTTGAGGCCTGAGGAACGAGATGTTGTTGCAAAACGGGGAGGAGGTCTACCCTGGAATGAGTGAGATAACCACTATGCGTTTGAATCTCGTTATAATGTGCCGTAAGGGCGCGACCTCTAGGTATCCCGGTTGTCAGTATAACGTTAGTGGCAACGACGAGTCTCTCCTAGCGGCAGAATAATTCCGACGGAATTTCTACGGACGGCGCCGATTTTTGGCATGATAGCAGCCCGCATTTGTATGGTGAGCCATATGCACAACCGTTTAATTTGGTTCTTCTAGAGACCATGAGAGGCTCCTTGATAGATGCGTGCCAAATAATGCTTGAATCGCAGAAGTCGCAGTTCCATATGGAGCTTGTCTCGGAGGCAAATACCGAATGACAGAGGAGGGAGATGATAAGTTGCAGAAAGTTTGGAACGGAGGAGTGTAACTCGCCGTTCTGCGTATTTTAACTCTTAAGGCCACAAGGGCATACGCCAATAGGATGTGCAGTTGTGTGGATTATGGTCGTTAAATGCGTTCAGGAAATTGATGATAGTTAGATTTGCACACTATCCGATCACTCCCTTTGGGTGCGACGGTGCTGTCCGCGTCCTATGAATTAGTAATAGGTCAACAATGTCGCGGACTGGACTCCTATCAAACTTTGCCCCGCAGTAAGGATAGAGAAGGATGAGAATTTCGAATAGGAAAATCCATTCATTGAGTGATTCAGTAGTGGCCCAAGAACAGTTAGAACAGTATCCCCACGTATTGCGAAATAGTCGGTTGTCAGTAGATGTGAATAGTCGTGGAAACACTGCAGGCATCGACTACAGTCATACTCTACATTGAGGGATGGAACGCATGTTAGATAATGCGAGCAACTGCTAGCGGAGCTGATGCCACCGGAAGCGTCAGACGGCCGCTTCGGTCCGCATGGCCTACACGATACAGTTATCTATGAGAATCTTTGAGAACAAGGATGACCGGGCCGCGACGTACAATAAATCGCGGGGTGTTAAGCTCAATAGCTTGTGAGACCATCGAGTTCGTAGGACGAAAACAGTTTTCCAGGAACCGCGAAGTACTTGGCCGGTTGGCCGATGCCCAACATGGCGATCGGAAAATACAGCATTATCAGGCTCTGTACTTTGTGTGTAACTCCGACAGTCGCGCCAAATTGGTCGACTTGAAGTGGCTGCCTCATTTTAATGAAACCGTCTTTAATTTTATTTTGGCATAAACGGAACTTCTTATCGATGCCGTGTTTTTGCTAGTGAAAGTTAATGCAGCATAATTTTCCCCTAAGGTCGGTGTTCAGGATTGTGTCCCATTTTGTCGTCAGTGTACCTCACCTGAAGGTGTCTTTTCGGGCGATATTGGCCACGTATGTTCGTTTCTAGCTTGTCCTTCACGCGTACAGCCCAACATTAGCAACCATAGATGGGGTCGGATTGGATAGATGTCAGGTACGTGCAGACCATTGTGGTAATGAAGATATCGCTACGGATAAATAGGCACCTTCTGAGACTTGACGAGACCCCTTAAGCAGTGTCGATTCGGCGATGATTTCGCTTCCACTCTGTTCATTTGACAGCACTATTCTCCAAGGTGTTTGAACCTGTTGAATTCTTCAAGCTGCTAAACAGTAATTCCGAGGGGTGTCTTCACCTGGTCAGAAATACAACTCCAAAACACTTGATTCTCCTTCATTTATGATTAAAACGCCCGATTTACCGACCTCTTGTGCTTACTTGTACTTGGTACGGCTGCAATCATGCCTAATTTGGCCGGCCTCGACGATATCCCGATCTGTACCTCCCCACGCGCGACGATCTGCGGCTGCAGATCTGGACAGCCTAACCCATTCCCTTAGCCAACAAAGGAGGCTGAATACTGAAGGTCTAAGAACCACTTTCATGTCTCGATGAACTGTGTCGAACAAGGTTTTGAGTTGACCCCGTCTTCGACGCCTCCATCGGGGTAACGGTGCCGGAATGAGGTCAGTAACACTGAGCTCCTGAGGTGGACGACGAATAACGTGTCCAGATAGCCTCAGTCGTCTGTCTAGGATGGCCCGGGTTATTCGTGTGATGTTATCACATCGAGTGCTGAATATCTCATTTGAGTTGAAGTCGATGTTAATCACCTGGAGGATGGTCCTCGAGCAGTGAGTTTTGTTAGAGTCACGCACATCCTGGAGCCGTCTGAAAATGACGATGACAGAGACCTTTGCGGCAGCGTCGATGAGACGTGCGTTATTTTTTAAAACATCACTTTTCTTGAACACACGCGTAAAGACGACCGAGTCCTAGTCGTCAGAAGCGATTTTGTACCTACACCTCATGGAGCCTGGGCGCCAGACTGCCGATGCAAGACATACAGACCTCTGAGGGCATTCCATCTCATGGGGTAGCGGATCTGCCATTGCGATGAACTAAACAGCCTTATTCAGATTTGCGAGATTAGTTTGAATCACGGACCATGAAGACTTCCATGCAATGGAGGCACAAAAATACCACTGGGACATATTGCACCCCGAAACCGGCGACTCCGTTGAGTTTGTAGGTGGAACCGAGTAGCGATATATGGCATTTACCCTACTGGGCACTATTAGACCCACTACAGTGCCAACACTGCCCACCCGTCCTCTGAAGTCGTTTACCGGACCCGGCGCAGTTACAGATAAGGCAACTACATCGAAGAAAGTGGGAGATTGCCCCCAAACGCGGGTGGCGGCACATGCAGCAGCAATCAGGAGGAATGACGTTGACTTTCAGGTCGGGGCTCGTTCGACGGGACCTGGCCACACCCTCGAGTTTGACGAGGCGTTTCGCCATGACTGTCTCTCCCTTCCCGCTCTTGCATCCGATTTCTGTCGGAGCTTGCCCCGTGCGGTCCGACATTCTGAGTAGACTGTACCAACATTCCACCCACTATGACACTGTGTCGATCGAGCTTTCGCAAAGAGTCCATGAACAACTTTGGGGGATGGATGTTCGTTTGCTTAGAAAAGAACAGCAGTCCCAGAGAACTGTGTAGAGTACCAATCAGACTTTTCCACTTTGCACTCACCTATTCAACATTCTGAAAGCGGGCTGAAAGGTGGATAAACTGAATAGAGGATCAAGCAAACCCCAAATCCTTTTCCCCGACTTTGGGAGATGGCGTAGACTAGTCTACTGACGACTTTCACCGTTCTCTGTTTTAGGTGGCAGAATATTGTGATCGTCTCCGCGCGGGCATCGTCGTACAGGTTCAAGGAGCCCTCGACTGTTTGCATACTACCACTTTGTGATGAGAAACACGTTCTCTTTCTTACGCCGATCTCCAATCTTCCTTACTTCCGGCTGTAAGGTCCCTTTTCAGAAAAAACCTCCTGCTTCTCCAAATTCTTGCATGCTCCACACACCACAGAATTGGCGGATTTCGTCAATTCACGCTCCCATAGTGAGCTTACGGCCAGCGCACACTTCAGTGCAGTCATATGGCGTTTCACCATCTGACCTGAAAAAGATGGTTAGGCGAGGCGAGGTCATACTCATTGACGTTAGAACTCCAGAAGAGATTCAGCGAAACGGACGAATTGAGGGTTCTGTAAACATTCCTTGTAGGCAGCATTCACTATACCTCACTTGCGCTTCGCAGTTGAAACGTTTAGAGATGCTCTTGATTTGACGGACGACAGCTTTTGCAAAAAGTATGGATTTGCTCGACGCAGGCTCAGCACAACGCCTCCTGTTTTTATTTGCAAGGCGGGTATTCGAAGCATGAAGGCGCTCATTATCTCCAAGGAATTCGGCATTGAGAAGTTTGTTTGATATTCCGTCATCGGCCTTTTCAGAGCATTCGTACTTTCTGGCGGATTCGATGCATGGAAAATGGAAGATAACTAGTCCAGGCGCTGCGAAGCCTACTTTTCCGACCCTCCTTCATTTCCTGTCTTTTTTTATGGAAGCCCGTCAACTTTTTTTCGCGCAATTTTCGGTAAAACCTTTCTACCTCGTATGACTATCCAGGCTTGTCACTATCGTCATGAAGGCTAACAACAGAATGCAACGCAGTCTAGGCCAGGACGAGTCAGATTTTGGTTTCCGCCCGCGGCGCTTTTGATGTCATCTTCACTGGCGTTTGCTTGCAGTTTTTCGAGGATAGGTGGTCGGTGTTACCTTATGCTCGGAGATTTGATAGAAGGTCGTTTTTGATGTTGTAGCCGAGTAGGCAACAATTGCCAATGGTTGCGCAGACGTCGGCCACAGTTTGAGGATTGACAGTTGTAGTAGACGCTTCGAACCCGCCATGTATTCCAACCGGTGATGTGTGAGTTTCACAATCCACAGAAGTTGGAGTGGTCTACCCCTCCCTGTGTTCATTTCTATGGACTGGTATTGCATAACTACTAGCATTTAATTGCTGCGAGCGGTGGTGACAAGGAGTAATGTCGGCTGGACATAGATCGGCAGCGAGGTGTCTAAGTTGATCACACGAAACCAAAAGCGTGCGCTTATAACTCGCAATTCCTTACAGGTAAGAACACACCTCTGTTCGTTCGATCTCCGGATCTCGTTCCATGTTAAACCTCGGCCGGCCTCTCACGTCCGCGCAGTTGTCTGACTAGTTGCTTTGAACCTTGCTCCAGCGAACCAGCTGAGGGAGTCGGCAACACACCAGTGGCGCACCTTATCAACTTACTGACACAGAAGAACCGCTCAGGGCTACCCGGAGAACGTTTATATAGTCCTAATGTGCAGTTCACCTGCCAACTCACCTTCCTTAGCCTTTGACCAGAATCAAATCAATGTATTTGGAGTAAATGTCAGGAGTCCTTGAAGACTCCATTTTAATAAAAATGCAAGTCTGCATGAAGAGTAGTTAAATTGCAAATATTTCCGGGTTATTTAGCATGCAAAATGTATATCTAAAAGCGAAATAGGAGTGCTAAAAAGCTGGCAAATATGCTAAGTAACAATGAACAACGTACTGGCTGCATTTATACGCAGTACGTCTAGCAGCACTAAAGTCCATGTAGACAAAATGTATTATTGAGATCAAAGTAGTAACAGGTTTATAATTATCACAGTTGCGGAAAAGGAGACACGATCGCTGGAACAAGAGCTTTATTAGCCTAACGTTTCGGATTCTCACTCGAGTCCATCATCAGAGTCAGATAAGGGTAGTAAATTGCCCGGGTGTTGCAGTATTTATAGGCCGTAGTTACTTGACCGCTATATGCCTGTAGTAATTGGCAGCTCACGAGTGCAACACGGCTCGGCTGGTCAGGTGTTGGAGCATGCAATTGCCGTGCAGTTGCTATGCCCTCGTGTGTCGGTCAAGATTATCGATCCCCGCGCTCATCACACGCATTCGAGTTGCCGACGCCCGGATTTTGTCATCCATGTGGACCTTTGCATCGTCAAACTTGAATGTGTGTTTGGGTCCCGTCGAGTGAACCGCAGCTCAGAAGCTGGCGTCTTTCCTCCTCACGGCTGCTGCGTGTTCGGCCATCCGCGTCCGCAGTGGTCTTCCGGTTTCTCCGACATAGTTGCTTTGCCCACAGTTGCACCGGACACGGTAAACGACTCCAGATGTTTCTCGCCGTATCAATTGATCATTTTCCTCATGATCTGGCGTCTTATGGTTGCCTTTGGTCTGTGTGCTACTCCAAGTCTAAAAGGTGTGTGAAGACAGCTGACAGCTGCTGACACAATTTTCACGTACGGAAGAACTCATGAAAATTTGGGACTGGTTGGGTTCCGTCTCTCGTCTCGTTTGCGCAGGCACTCGCTGGCGAAGTTGCGTGGATAGCCATTGTCTTTGAACGCCCGTCGAAGGTATTTTAATTCATTAACCATGTCCTCCAGTTCACTGCAATGTGTCTCCACAAGCTGGCAGAGTGTCCTTACGTAACTGCGTTTGTGACTGACTGGGTGGTTGCAGTTATAGGTCAGTACTTGCGTCGTGTTTGTCGCCTTCCTGAATACTTTGGTTTTTAGGCATGTAGTGGCCTAGCGACTACATCCTATAAATACTGCAACACCTGGGCTATCCACCAACCTTATCTGACTCTGTCTCTGATAATGGATTCGAGTGAGAATCCTAAACGTCAGGCATAATCAAGGATTGGGACTAGTTTAGTGAGTTATTGCACGTTCATCTCAAAGACCTCTGTCCTAGTTCACGGAAGAAACTGAACAGCAGACCTCCCTGGCTAACTCAAGTTTAAAAAAGAAGTGAATAAAAAGTGGAGGTTATGGAGAAAGTTATTTTTGGATAGGAGCTCTGTGTCGGTAAGTGCATACAAGGCACAGAGGGACCTAGCTAAGAAACTAATCCTCGGGACGTTGCGTACTTTCGAGAAAGTCCTACTGAATCGCGCCGCAAAAAATCCGAAGTTATTCTATGGTTATACAAGAAGGATCACACGAAACAGAGATCCTATCCCACTATTGAAAACTAGTGAAGACCTTGAGCTGAGTGAAGACGGAGAAAAGGCAGAGCTACCTTTCGCAGTTTTTGAAGTCCATCTTTAGGAGGGAAAGCGCATTTATTCCTCCCGACTGCGACATAGTGGACCGACCAACGATTGAGGTTGTCTCTTTCACAAAGCTATTGTTCGCAAAGAACTGTTGACGCAGGATGAATATAAATCACCCGGGCCGGCTGATATACCGCTCAAATTGTTGGAGGTGCTCGCTGGTGAACTGTCTAAATTGCTGTCCATGCTCTTCCTAGCTTCGTTAGAAGCAGGCTATTTGCCCGCCGATCGGAAATATGCACGGATCACGCCGCTTTATAAAGGTGACAGCAAGCTCTTAGCAAACGACTACAGACCAATCAACATTACTTCAGTTTGCTGCAAAATTAAGGAAAAATAATTAAGCGAGAAATAATGCGCTTCCCAGAAGAGCATAATCTGCTATGCGATGCCTAGCACGGATTTCGTGTAGGCAGATCATGCGTGACAAATCTACCTTATTGTTTAGAACGCCTAAACCGGACAGTTGAAGGCGGCAATGCGGTGCACGAAGTCTACGTCGACTTTAAGAAAGCATTTGACAGTGTACCACATCAGCGTCTCCTGTCCAAATTAGGCCGGACAGACATTAGAGGCAATCCCCTGAGGTGGATCCAAAGTTTCTTGATCGGCCGCTCTTAAATTGCCCGCGTCGGTGACAGACAGTCGGTGGAGGTAGCGGTTGAAAGCGGTGTTCCCCGAAACTCCATCCTTGACCCTACCCTATTCATTATGTATGTCAACGATTGCGTCAGTGAATCGAATTGTGGTGTCGCCATGTTCGCTGATGACGTTAAACTTTGGAGCGTCATGCGAACTGAATTTGACGAAGGGCGCCTGCGGGCAGACCTGACCCGACTCGAGAACTGGTAACAAGACTGGCTTTTTGCCGTTTAATGTTCTGCGAGTCGGTGGGACCCGATCTCTCAGCCGGAGGGTTTGCCACCTAAATGATGTACCATCGCAGGAGGTAGACGCGCAGAAAGACTTGGGTGTGTGGGTCACGACTTCTCTTAAACCGTCGCTCCACTGCTCCAAGGTTGCCAAGTCCACGATGTCAGTCCTTTATCTTGTCAAACGAGCTTTCCCTACCTTCGATGAGGATGCATGCTATTTAAGTAGTTATGCTTTACCGAGTACGGTTTCTACAGATTAAAGGCAGTGTATGCAAAAGCTGACATCCTGCCAAGTCCAAAAGGTTATAAGATTATGCCATAAGCTAGCCACTGTTACAACCGCGCCTAAGTAATCCATCCTAATCGAAAATGCATTTCAGAATTTCAGTCAACATTTCATGAGATCGGTCACTCACTGTATGCAATCTGAGCTGGCATGATGAAAACTATAAAATCCTTTTGCAAAACCGAGTTACACTAGAAAAAGTTCTAAGTGGTTGCATGAGATCGTCGTCAAGCAAAATGAATATTGGGAGGTGAGATAAGTGTACAAGAACGTCTGGGGCACAAAAGTCACATCAACAGGTGGATTGCCGGGATGCGTACTGCCCACGCAAAATATGTGCTGATTACAGACAAAACCAGTACAGAGTACACGAGAGAGTAGAGGCAGTGAGTCTTGGGGCATACGACAGAGTACACGGCATGGGAAAATGTCCCTGATCGGAGGACGACCGCCTTGTGGCAATGAGTTCTGAGCCTTCTTCCGTGAACTTGAAAGTTTCCCCGTCATGCGCGGGAGGCGTGATCTGCAGCATGGAGCGCAGCAGGAGTAGGAATCACACGTTGGTATTTATTAAGAAACGCAATAATCGCTCGCCTCGTCAGTGGCATGGAAACCCAGTAAACCCCGCATAAACCGACCTGGATTAACTACCGTCGTCTACGGGTGGTTTCAATTCAGTGAGCCTTTTATGGGACCTAAGTAGTGAGTGTCCAAGTTGAAATGTCGGTTGATGCTGTTTGCGTTAGGGTACCACGTTTCTAGGGATGTTCTCGTCATAATTACGACTACAGTTTTGTCCCGTTTTAAGATGTAGCCACGCGGTCGCACTGTTAATGTCCTATCGTTGCCCCTTTTACTTTTCCTGAATGCTTTCAGAGGCCTTGCTTCCACACCTGAATGGAGCAGCTGTTCTTAGCAGACCACAGAAACATATGAGGTACACTGAGAGGCGGTCGTCAAGTCTGAGTATATTTGATGCAGACAAGCGCTGAATGAGTAGACACTGTTGACAGTCCATGTACACTTTAGTCTGGTTTTCTGGACATACCCGTATGACGGTTGCCGCCTAAGTGCCTCGATGAATCTATCGGGGTTGATTTTTATTCAGGGCTCACGTTGTGGGATTTTCCCATCATCCTAGCAACTAGTCTCCAGTTTCCCATCCACCTAAAGGCTCTATAGAGCACACAGGGTTTTTGAGAGTATTTGTTAACAACGGTAGACCTGGCAGACCTGACAACCTTTTTGCATCTTTCTTTCGTACACGAGAAAACTCATAATTTACGTCTAAGACTGCCGGCGTTTTAGCTCCTGTGACGTCATTTGCCGCATAACGATAAGACTTACAAATTTTTTGCCTCATCTTTAAGATCGTCTTGCGTAGTACTCTGGTCTTCCTTCGTCAAAGGCTTCATCATCATTAGCGTACTATCGCTGGTATCTGTGTTCGTACTTAATGGATTGTCACTCGTACATAGGGATTACCCTTACTCCATATCATTTAGAACGTCTTACGTTTTGCGCTATATCTTTCGACAGTGGTATTGAAAGCTTTCCTTCTGGCCATCAGTGCGCCGCTATGTGAGCGTCCTTAAACCCTCCGGATCGTTTTAAATTTTGTTTTACATCGAACAGGAAATAGCTGCACTCAAGGCAAAACTCATTCTTGATTCCCACACGTTTTGCGGCAGTCACGCTTTTGGCACGCTTTTCCGGCTATGGACTGCAGGCTTTAAGCGGAAACACGCCAATCCTGGATGCGAAGGTAATCTTAGTATGTCCTTCCTTTTAACCGAGTTTGCTGCGTTGGTTGTTCTGCTGCCGTAAGACTGTTGGGGATCCACAGACATTAGAATGAATGCGTGGACGAGTTTTCGTTTTCGAGGCTATGCTGAACACTCCAGACCGCGTAGGATGAAGTACAAGGAGCATTTGAACTCTGTAAGCGAACGGTGCCCCTATTTGTTCAAATCTGCCAAAGAATTGGCAAATTGTATGAAGTACATTCAGACAAGACTCCGCTGTCAGCAGTTTTCGGAGGCTATGGAGAACTTCAGGCCTTCAAGCATTTTGGTACCTTGTTTTTGTAAGATAGCTTGCGCGCAAGGCGTCACTGCTCCCGTTTAAACTATTTTTGCTTGATTCACTTTCCGGAAGAAGTTCCAGACGAAATATATTCCCCATAATTTCAAAAAAGAATTCGGTACGTTCAGTTGCAGTGCTGATGTCAAGGGCAGCAATTATGAAGTTGTGTTCAAGTAGAAATAGTCCCATTTGGAGTGCAGAAAAACACCTTTGTGCAGCGTCGAATAGGTAGCTATCTCAAACCAAATAATGCATTTACTCCTTCACTTGCTCCTGTGGGTCAGGTTATAGTAATCTCACGCTTTCGGCGGCCATGCAGAAGGATATAGGAACACCTCTTTACATGGATGAGCTAAAGCGGAATTAGGAGTGTAAGCAACGATGTTGATCCCATCAATGTTCCGTAACCTGATCGGCGAGCGCCCACTGTCATAATTGATATTCCCGATCACAACCGACAGGACAACGGGCCCGTGGCTCAATGGTAGAGCGTCAAACTCCATGACCAAAGAACCCCGGGTTCGAATCTCAAGTGATCCACACTTGGGGTTGGGTATGACTGGCTGATGACGGCTAATAAGCCAGAAATGGCCATTCCGGTCTCCCTTGTCTTTGTCGGTACCATCTCATATATATCTACTACTAGTCGCTGTGCGACTGCCTGCGAGGGTTCTAGTATGAGCCCCAAGGCACAACGGAACGAGCATGTTCCGTAACCTGATCGGCGAGCGCCCACTGACATAATTGATATTCCCGATCACAACCGACAGGACAACGGGCCCGTGGCTCAATGGTAGGCCACTGGGTCAAAGTATGTTCACAGTATTAGAAGCGGCCGCCGTCAGGTTGCGTAAGTCGGTTTTAGGCGCGCGAAAGTCCCTCATGCAGCTCCGCGCTTGTCGCGGACAAAGGTCGACTACTTCTCTTCTCCCCCCTCCCTTGGCATGGTTCTTCCTAACCGATACGGTCTCCTAACGGCCAGTCTCTTGTTACCTTCCTCCTCACACTCCCATGCTGCAAACGCATGAATCGCGCTCTTTAATTGATTTCTCTTGCCACCCACTTGTCTTGTTAACCCCCCCCCTCCCTCCCTCATACAAATGTAATGGCTTGGTTAGAATTTACCAAACGCAAACGCATTTTTATCAAAAAGTCTTCTTGACTAGTATTGTAAGAGACTCATGAGAGGTAGGAGACTTAAATGTTGCTTTTATTGCATCCTAAAATTTTCCGACTCGGAAGTTTGCACTGATCAGGCCTTATCCAACCACTTAAGCAAACCTAGTAGAGAGTTTCAAATATTAGTCAGCGTCATGCTTTGACAAAGTGTGTTTAACTCTTGCGTTCTCGCGTACCACTTGATATTTATCATAATATTTTGCTGTTTGTCTCATTCGAAAGAATGCCTTCCAGAATCTTTAGTAATCTGCCGTTTCTACCTGTTTCATCCGTGAGGGCTCGTTGACAACCGATGATCAGTCGAGTCCTAAATATGATCGAGATCCGCTCTACGTTAAGTATTTACCTGGACTGTGGCCGTAGTATGTGACGTTATCTGTTACCGAATTCATTGGACTGGAAAGCGTTTACTGGGGATCAGGAAAGGGCAATCGTCTATCCAAAGTATCTACTGACCTAATCATTCATCACCGTGCATTTTGGTGGGTAGCGTCCGCTGAAGTATTTTCTGTCACAAATATCATTTTTTAAAAGAACTGTTGACGTGCCCCGAATTTTTCTGCATAAATGTTTGGTGCTTTCAGACGAAACAGACGTTTAAGGACTGCGGAATCGATAAACAAATAGCGTTGTATTTCTATGGGACTGCCGGCTTTGTCTCATAATTAGGGTTGTAATCATATCTCACATCAATGGCAGTCAAACGCCGCTTGGCTCGGCGCTGGTTTTCTAGCAGTGAGTCTCATACAGTGACGGCCTAGATAGTCCTCATGAATTCTAACAACGGTCTGACGAACAATTCGCAAGGGAAGCTTCGGGTGTCA
>CACRXP010000777.1:87430-116963 GCA_902702965.1 Spirometra erinaceieuropaei
GTAGAAAATGACTACTTAACTAGCATGCATTTTTCATATTGATTTTCGATGGTCTTATAAATTCAAATATATTTTACAGAAACCATGCCAAAATATGCTTTATTTTGCTCATTTGGAAGGAAATCACATCGTTTTTATATTTTATGCCCGAAGAAAGTGTATATTTAGGTTTTAAAAAAGTTACTAGTTATGAGATTTTAAGACCGTGCGATGTCCATGCACTCATGACCGCACATGCTCGTTTAATAATGCTCCTCAAGAAATGTTCAAAACAGTCCGGATTCATTGAAAAATTTTACGAACTCTATGTGGTGTCTTCTTGAAGACATAGAGAAATATATGATTTTATTTACGCGGAAAGCGAACACCTTGTAGACTTAAATTGCTAAACGCTGATGCAATGACAGTTCAGGCTGAAAATTATTCGTGAAATGGGAAACTTTTTAAAGACCTAAATATAAACTGCCTTCGGACATGAAATATAAAGACAGTGTGATTTCCTTTCAAATGAGCAAAAGAAAGCATATATTTGGCGTGGTTTCTGTAAAATATATTTGGATTTATAAGACCATCGAAAATCAATACGAAAAATGCATGCTATTTAAGAAGTCATTTTTTACAGAGTGTGGTTTCTGCAGGAGGTCCAAAGGAAATACATTCAAAATCCGAAATCTTGATGAGATCAAAATGTTATAGGCATATGTTGCATGATAATCGGTATGACAACCCCATTTCAGTAATACTTCCTAATAGGAAACGCATTCCAGAATTTTGGCAACATTTCATGTGATCGGTCATGCAAATTATCTTAAAATCAGGTTATTAGGTTCAGCAGAATTAAAATCTAAATTGGGTGGCAGTATACCTGGGATGATATTCTCGTGGAGTTTTAATAACGCGATGTCGTAGCCCTTTCCAAGGATTGTGTCGTTGTAATGAGGATGAACCATTGCATAGTGCACCAGACGCAGCTGATAAGCGGTATCCTCTCTCGTGAAGTCATGAGTGCCGACAAGCACATGAAACCGAACCCCCGACGCAGCTTCTATGTCGGTTAACTTCCCCAGTGGGAACTTATGAAGTCCAGGGCTAGAAAATATACAATGCGCCGCAGTAACTATAAGAAAGTTGCTGATTAGCGTTCCTCCACAGTAGGGACGACCTCCCAGCCGCGTAGTCCACAGTCCCACCTTGAAGAATTAAAAAAATCTGGTGTACACTCCAAGAACTGCAATTGTAGTCCAAGAGACTAATCGTCTTAAGTAGTCGGTAGAGATACTGTACTAATTGTACTAACGGATGTCCATCTTGTAAGGGCTTTGGGAGACTTTGTACTAGTAAGGTATCGTAACAAAAAAGCTATCATTTGTCTCAGACTATATTCAATATGATTCCCTATGAATTAGGTGAATCGCCTTGTTGAATGCTAAATGATGTATTGTCTTGTTTTTGTCATACAAAAATATTGTTTTGAACCCCGTAGTTGCAGTCAGACAAACACAATATCTCTCTTTAGGATACAATCAATTTGTTTTTTTCATTATCTTTTCCATGCCATTATAAATAAAATATCAGGCAGGCACTTACATGCCAAGGCCAGCTGTGGGGCGTTGCGCGGGTTTTCATTTTCTGGGCCTCCGCCTTGTGTTCCCGTTGGACGGTCGGATTACCACACACAATTGGAAACCCAGGCTCAGTTTCGATAGCTTTCGCGAATCGCAATAAAAAATCAGAATTCACGTGCTTACGCATTTATGGTATTAGTAAGGCATGTAATCAAGGCGATATTAAAAGTCATAGAGTTCTGTTAACTGTGTTGAATTATTAAAGGACGGAGCGGTTAATTCATAAAGCCAATTCTTCTGTAAAAAAGTAGGATTTGCGGTTTTTCCCTGTTTGGAAGCGGCGGTTGGTTAATTTTGTGTCAGCAAAGGACGATGAGCCGCGTAATTCAGAGGCGGGTTCTTAATAAGTCATATTTTTCATCATGTCTTCTTTTGCAGACTAAGGTAATTAAAACGAAGTGCATTTAATTGGAAAATTTTATCTTTCAAAAGCATTTACTGAGCGTCATCTGATTCGATTAAATGGTCATCTGTAGCTCACAAAGAGGGTGCCCGCTACGCCTTTCTTGTATCGGTCAAAGAGACTTTCAACTACGAACTGTTAGTGGCCGTTTCGGAATCCCACGTTTCTAGTCGCCGAATCTTAAGCGGTAAAGTCGCCTTCCACATGAGACCCTTGTACCTTTTAGTTCCGCGTCAAACGTCACGTTGATTTTTATGAATCTTATAGTTGAGGAATTTAATTTTCCTTAAAAATAAAGTGGATAATCGTCGTGGACACGCCAAAATCATCAAATTGCTGGGGTGTTCTGGCCCAGAACATACTTTACTTATGGCGGAAAATTTGTCGGCCAGACAAAAAGCGTATCGATGGAAGTATGGACGAGGTGGTACTGCGACAGCTGGAGTCGCCGATCATCCAACGAGATACGTCAACATTTTAGCCACAGTATGCCAATAATATATTTCCCTTCAACCTTCATTTTAAAGTCTTACTACTAGCAATTCCATTAATGATGAAAGATGATGAAAACAATTATAACACAAAGAAGTCGTGTTAGTCTCCATCAACTTTTTCATCCAAATAGTTTCCTAGAACTACATTCTGTACACTTTCCAAGTAAAGTCCGAATAGGCAGGCAAACTATCATCGAATATACACAACAGGCAAGGTAAAATTTTAACCAGATGTGATTTAACAGATTAAAATGCACAGACCGTTTGCGGCGGCGCCAAGCAGAATGTAATGAAGCATTGTAGCGCGACAGTACTTCATGTTCGAACGGTAGGTACTAGAAGCCTGGTTTAAGTGGTGAGACCTTATTGCAGTATATAAAGTGCAATATATTCCCATTTAGTCACTTGTTTTCAAAAACAAAAAATCTAGTCGTGTGAGGACTTTTTCAACTGCGATGTTTACGCATAGATTGTGTATCTCCGAATGTGTGCTCGAAACACGGTATGCAAGTACACCTCGGGGGCAGGGTTCTAGCTGTCTGCAAAGCGCGCAGTCGTGGTGTTTGGGGTAAGGACGTAAGAACTTCACTCCTTTTCTGCTAATAGGAAAACCCAAGATAACTCCACTCCAAGAATAAAAAATGCTCAGAAAACTGGCCCTTTGGAAAGCATCATATTTTCTCAAGGCCATCACAATACGCGTAGTAATGCTTGCACAAAAGACACGTAGTTGCGGAAAGTTGAATCTAAAGAGGTTATTTATATTTTGTAAAAAGTGCCGTTGGCACAGACTGTGCTGAATAGCAAAGTACGTTCACTTCATCTCAAGAACAAAAGCGTGCTTAACAACTATCCAGAGAGCATCGAGCGAGGATCTGCCCAATCAGCGTTCGTGTCACTTAATCCATATGTGTAAAGTACCAATAAAGTCATTAATATTTTCAGCTGTCTACATGTCATGCAGGCAGGTCAGACGGCACTAGGACCAACAGTGGTAACTTTGCTGTTGTCTCTGACGATGGATTCGAGCAGGAATCCGAAACGTCAGGCTAATAAAGCTCTTGTCCCAGCCATTGTGTCTCCTTCTTCAAGAATACTTCCTGGGACAAGTCTCTTCGCTTCTATTGGCAGTGGTAACATGTTGTTGTTTTCCTTTTATCCAAATTTGGTGCTTAGGGCAAATTCTTTCAGAAATCACGAACCGGATCTGGCTAGCAAACTCCTGAAGACTGTAATCGTGTGCATTTAGAGATATGAGGATAAACAGATAACTTGAACTGAAAACACATACGAAACGTGAATGCTTAAAGTCTTCAGAGGGAGATGCATGAAAAGCGACCGTATATCATTCTAAATTTCGTAGAGTTTGATTTTTAGCACTATAAAATTTGGGTTGGTGGTTAGATATGCTTGAATTTAAGATTACTGGCTAATATTTCCGAAGCTGACTCTGATGCGTCAGCGAGAACAAGAAAACTTATGGAATCCGGTTAAACGTAAGGTCACACCTGCAGGGATCATAGAACTAGACTGCCTGGAAGTGACGATCGTCTTAGCATAACAGCAATTCCAAGTGTAAGAATGTTTCATTTGAATGAGCAAACGCAGTACGTAGAGGCAGCTGACTCAGGTGTATACTAAAATACAAACAAATAAGTTGGACTTTGTGTACCTCGATATCTAACATGACAAATAATTAATTTTAAAGGATTAAAGCGTACTTGAAGAAGGAGACACGATTGCTGGGACAAGAGCTTTAGTAGCCTGACGTTTCGGATTCCTGCTCGAATTCATCATTAGAGACAACAGCAGATACGGGTGATTCACGCACAAGGAGTTGCAGTATTTATAGGATGCAGTCGCCATGCTACCGCATACCTATGAATATTCCCGGCTCCCCCTCGGACGGGTATTGAAAACCAATGGCTACCCGCGCAACTTTCTCAACCTGTGCAGACACAAAAGGGACGAAAGGCAAAACCGCATGGACCCCAAATTTTGGCGAGCGCTTCCGTATGTCAAGACAGTTTCGGAAGCTGTCGGCCGCCATCTCGCACTACTTGGGGTTAAAATAGCACACAGACCGGTGGCAACCATCAGACGTCAGGTAATGAAACCGAAAGACCCAGTGCCACGGCAAGAAACGTCTGGAGTCGTTTATCGGATCTGGTGCAGTTGCGGACAAGGCAGCTACGTCGGAGAAACCGGAAGACAGCACCGAAAGAGAATGGCCGAACACGCTGCAGCGGTGCGGAGAAATGACACCAGCTCTCAAAATGCTGCTCATTCGACGGGTTTCGGCCAAAAATTCAAATTCGACGAGGCCGAAATTCTCGCAAGAGGTGACAACCGCGTGAGCCGGGATCTATCTGAACCATGATTTACTGCCCCCAGTCCATTACCAAGTGCAATGACCTTCCCTTTCCATACTCGGTGCTGAGACTTCGCCTAGGCGGAGTAATTAGCCACGCGGGGAGCGCACAGGTGAACACTTTTCCCAACACCAGGGTCGGTGCGTCAGGTGGTCGAGCAATCATCACACCAACATCCAACGCACGTGATGAAATTGAGCAATTAACGACGGGAATGTTGGCCATCAAACAATTAGCGCATCAAGTGCGGCGATCCCGGATGAAAGGGGGCAGACGTGAATTTTCGTGGGTAAGAGGTAGCATGGTGACTGCGTCCCGTAAATACTGCAACCCCTTGTTCATGAATCGCCCGTATCTGCTGTTGTCTCTGATGATGAATTCGAGCAGCAATCCGAAACGTCAGGCTACTAAAGCTCTTGTCCCAGCGATCGCGCCTCCTTCTTCAAGACTTTTTCATGGGACTCGTCTCTTCGCTTCTATTGGCAACTTAAAGCTTACGTTGTAAGTGTTACTCAGAATGGGGACTGCGAATATCGCAGTCCGCACCGTTTAATGGGCGGTTGAATCGAAAAAGTTACTTGACCTCCAGAGGGAGAAGTTTTCGTTCAGCCATAGGACACAAAGTTGGACAGAAACTCCAGACCCGCCACATTCTGTGGGTTTTCTGGAAATTCACATTTTGATGGCCGGAATGTTCCCGAGGTAGCAATAGACGCTTTTAGGGCGTTTCATCTACTAGGCCACATCAAGGCCAAAAAGCTCGATTCTAGAAGGGCAGTTCCTTCGTCGTGAGGTCTTTTGCTTACTCATACGTTTCATGAATTTTCTGGCGAGCACACTGCGCCGACTGCGACTTGTACCTATAACCTGATGAATTGGAGGACCAATAATTTCGGAGAGCCTTTGATCTTGCGGTCGACAGGAAAGATATCTTCGGCTTTGCAATATTCACAGGATCCGAATAGACAGAACAATCGTTATAAAGCGTTATGGAGTTTTTAGGGCTGCAAAATACCACACACGCAGCACAAGCACTAACTAAACGCCCAGACAGGCGTGTTTTCCCAATATTCTGCCGTTGCTTGGCACAGCTGCGAGGGATTCGGATCATCAGTGAGTTCCCCAGCATTTCTCGTCTGAATTCTGATAGAAACACCAACAGTGAGACTTTTGCTTCTTTATTTCCCCAGAATTAAACCGTGAACTTTGAGTATCTCAGTATATACTTGGGTCTGTGGGCGAAGACCGAAAACTTATGTTTGAATATCAGTGGTCCACTGTATCCTTAATCGACGGGCAAAAAGACCATGTACCCTAGGTCGCGAGCATTTGTTCTTCGGCAGACGACAACTTGAATCTTACCCGTGGGCCTGCATAACACATGAAGCCTTGTCCGTAAAGCAATTGAACGTTCGCAACGCAGGAGGCGTTTCTCGCAGACAAATAACCACATTCCACATAGCCGAATAAACATTCACGTGCAGTAGGTGGGCTTACTCATGAAATGTCGACCAAAATTCCGAAACGCGTTTTCGTTTCGAAAGGATTAATCAAGTAGGGTTGTAAAACTAGTCAGTCCGCAACATAATTCTATAGTATTTCAGTTACCTCAGGATGACGTCTTTTAATTGAACTTCCCTCCGGTTGCATGCAGAAACTGTACTCTGTAAAAACGACTATTAAAGTAGCATGAATTTGTCTCATTGGTTTTTAGTCCATCACAAGCTCTGCGACATACGGGGACGTCCAGTAAGGCCAGCTACTTTTGTCCCTGATGATGGGTTCGAGCAGGAATCCGAAACGTCAGGTTAATAAAGCTATTGTCCTAACGATCGTGTCTCCTTCTTCAAGTTTCATGTTTATCGGATATGCGGGTTCAGATCGATGTCGAGTAGCATAGCTTGCGTTCAGACCATAATCAGGGTGCGGTAAAGAGTATGATGTTACCCCTAAGCTTGAATAATTATGAAGAGAAAGACTGGTTGGGAACCGGAATAGTCTTTTTATTGTTCTGAGGAGTCTATCGTCAGAGGAAGTAAGAATAAAATAAGGACAGACGATTACATGACGTGTTAGCCAATCATAGATCGATGCCTCAGAGCTGGGCATGGCCGCGCAGTGCTCTGTACGCCGGAGCCAGTTCGATAAATTAACTGACTGAGCTCCCTATCAGTTATCTGCCTGCTTTATTTCCAACGTGTACGTTGGATTATCGCGTTTCGATATTTCAATCATGTTAGACTCAGTAGAATACCTTCGCTGACTCATAGCATAAGATCTGTTGGTTGTGTAATAGTATATTTATTGGTATCTCGGCCAGCTGTCATTTTTCCTCAGGTGAATCGTATACCCCTGAATTTCTGCAGTCGTTGACTACTCCACTGCAATGTACTGGACTATTACTTGCACAAATTCTTGTCGGTCTCAGCCCATGCATGTCGGTGCGACGTGTCTTAAACCCACGACTTCCAGTAATCTCAGCGTAAGTAAGAGATACTGGTACCCCTGTTAACTGCCCAAGCAAGCAGAACTCACCAACTTATCGTTATGTCATTTAGCGAATTGCGAGTTTTCGCCTAAAACAATTCCTACAGGCGGCCCCTTCTGAACAACGACGTTTCACCGTCTAGGGCTGATAATTCGCAGTAGAATACAAGGCCTAAATATAGCATTTAGGTCTACACGACTAAAGCTACGGTTCGTAGCGCCATCCGAGCACACATGTCTCCCAAAATTTATCAGCCAACGCCTTGACCAAGCTTCCTATGAGCTTGACTTCGTGTTTCAGAGGTTTCTTCAGCAAGATGAATGGAAGATGCCAATCGAAGTTGCGTAATTCTGGAATCTAGAAGTGAGTTTAGTTAAGTTGGTTTCAAATAGTTTTATTTAAAATAAACGTTTGTATCTGACTTTGGACTCCTTTCTAAATGTAGATGAAATCTCGTGCATCACTTGAGAGTGCGATGATATGGTCAAAATAATGCCAAATAACACAGGAAAGCTAGTTGGGGGACTTTGTTTACATGAATTTGAATTATCACATTAATCTAATTTCGAGGGACGATTGATGACAGCACCTTGCAGCGCACTGCGCAGTGATAAATCGACTTGCTTCTGTTGTCAAAGGGGTCCACGAAGAAAAAATACAAAAAATCCTCAAAGGTAAGGTGAGACAACAAGTTTTACTGCTGGGCCGATGTATTCAACAGTTTTTAACTGCCGAAATGACCCCCAAATGCAAATATCGCTCTCGGGATAGGCCATTGCGCATGCTAGTCCACTGAGCTGCTTAAGTAAGTAAAGTTCAAAATGAAACCTCACCGAATATGCGCATTAGAGAACCATATAATTAGGCACTTTTGCGGAAAAATAAATGTACAGTGAGTGACCGATCTCAAGAAAAGTGAACTGAAATTCTGAAATGCGTTTTCGAGTAGGAAGGATTACTTCGGCAGGGTTGTAATGCTCATTACCTTGCGTCATAATCCTATAATATTTCCGACACAGAAGGATGTCAGCTTTTGAATACATCGCTTGATCTCCTGTAGAAACAGTATTTGGTAAAAAATGGATGTTTAATTAGCATGCATTTTTCCCATTGATTTTCGAGGGTCTTTCAAACTCAAATATACCTTATAGAAAACATGAGCGAAAATATGCTTTTTTCAGTCATTTGATAGAGAATTACGTCTTTTTCTATTTTATACTGATGAAAGGAGTATAACTATGTTTTAGAAAAGTTTCAAATTATTAGATTTTTTAAGACCGCGCAATATCCTTTCACACAGCATCGTACCTGTCCGTTTGCCACTGCTCCTAATGAAATTTACAACATAGTCCGCATCAATTGCAAAATTTTATGGAATCCATATGATATGTTCATAAAGGCATTGAAGAATATATGATTTTCTTTACGCGGAACTCATGTACCTTGTAGACTGAAATCACTAAGCTCTAATGCAGCGAATGATCAGGCTCCAAATTATTTGACAATTAGAAAACTTTTTAAAACCTGATCACACTACTTCAGTATCAGTATCAGTATATTTCAGGGAAAGTGGGTGTGTACCTTTGAAATCCCTATTGGTTACATGCAGAGGATATATATGGAGGAAAAGGAAACGAAGTAATATGAAAGAAATGCGAGGGAAATAGCAAAAACTGTACAGATGAACACAGAATGCCATGCGTTAACAGAATTTAGAGGCACATTAACTTGCCTTGTTGATCAAATACAGCGGACAGTTGAGGCACTCTTAAGATACGGGAAAAGAAGTAAAATTGTTTAGTCTACAGGCATCGTGGTGAATGCGAGCAGCGGTGTGCGACGTGAGCCAATCTTAATAAATTACATAAACATATATTACTTAAGTGTTGGTAGTAGCATCGTTATAACACTAAATTGTCAGCGTTGGTTGTCAAGGTGGCCGTAGTCCGGCGTTATTGTGGTGTGCGCTACAATGCTGATCTAGCCTCCGTTTAAAAGAATCTACGGAGCTCGACATAACAACATCCTCAGGTAAGGCATTCCAAGCTGCAACCACTCTGTTGGGGAAGAAGAACTTTCGGGTGTCTAGCCGGGCACCAGCCACACGCAGTTTGAGTGGATGGCCTCTCAGGTTAGTCGTAGTCGCCAACTCGAAGAAGTCTCCAAACGCGAGGCAGCAGCCCTGATTGCGCACGATGGGGAAAGCTTATATCAGGTCCCCACGTAGCTGTCTGTAACTCAAAGGAAAGAGGTCAAGATTAGTTAATCGTGTTTCGTAGGGTAGTGACCACTGTCCAGATACAAGTTTCGTTGCTCGCCGTTGAACTTTTTCAAGTATGCCCAAGTCTTTAGCGGTCCAGGGTCTCCATGCTTGGATAGCAAACTCCAGGTGAGGCCGCACGACAGTTTTAAAGACCTTGGCGAAGCAGTCTTCATCAAAGGAGGAGAACGCCCGTTTGACGAGGTAAAAAATGGACATCGCCGACTTGGCTACCTTTGAGCATTGCAGTGAAGGCTTAAGCGAGGTTGTGATCAATACACCCAAGTCCTTCTGGGCGTCGACTTCTTGCAGTGGTTTGCCAGTCAGACGGTAGACCGTGTGGTTAGGAGAACTGGTTCGGCCGACGTGTAGGAAATTACACTTGTTTACGTTGAACGGTAGAAGCCAGTCTTTCGACCATTGCTCGAGATGGTCCAGATTTGTCTGCAGTCGCGCCTCGTCAACTTCGCTTCGTATGGTACTCCAGATCTTTATGTCATCGGCAAACATTGCGATATCGCATTTCAGTTCGTTTGCGCAGTCATTGACGTATATGAGGAACAGTGTAGGGCAAAGAACAGAGCCTTGGGGAACACCACTCTTAAAGGCAACCTCGGCAGATTGTTGGTCACTGACGTGGACGGCTTGAGAGCGGCCGACTAAAAAGCTCCGAATCCACATCAGAAGCTTACCTCGCACTCCTGCACGGCAAAGTTTGTATAGAAGGCGGTGGTGAGACACACTATCGAAGGCCTTTTTAAAGTCGATATAGATGGTATGCACCATATCTCCTCTATCAACAGCCCTAGTCCAGCGTTCCAGACAGTAGAGCAGGTTTGTCACACAGGATCTGCTTTTGCGGAATCTATGCTGAGAATCGGAAAGCAAATGGTTTTGTTCAAGGAACTGCATTTGTTGTTGCTTTATTATCTTCTCCATAATCTTGCAGCAAATGGAGGTGAGGCTGACAGGTCTGAAATTGTTCGCAGAGACCCGACTTCCGCCCTTGTACAGCGGCGTAATCCACGCCGACTTCCAGTCGGGTGGCAGATATCCGGTCTCGAAGGATGTATGGAAAAGCATGGAGAGTGGCTTAGACAACTCCTTGAGTATAAAATATAAACAAGACGTAATTCTTTGTCAAAAAACTGAAAAAAAGCCTATTTTCGTTTAAGGTTTCTATAAGATATATTTGAATTTTTAAGAACATCGAAAAGCAATTGAAAAATGCATGATAATTAAGTAGCCATTTTTACCAAGTACGGTTACCACAGGATGGCATGTTACTTTTATCTGATGGGTTTTTCAGCTGTTATTCGAGCAGCTTAGATATGCTTTTAACATATGGAAGGGTTAGCGAGGGGGATGTATGTGGTGCCTGGGCGGCCGTAATGTTTGGAAAATGTTTGGAACTCTTTATGTTTCGTGCCCTGATGCGCAACGTTGCACGGGTGCGCATCTAGTTTCGACACATGCGTGATGCTCATTCGCATACTTTCGAATACCTGAATAAGAAGTCGGCCGAGGCGAAACTGCATATACTAATATTAATAATTTGGCCGAAGTTCACCAGCCACAGCGGAATAACCACGTAATGTTTTTTTAAACTTGCCAACAGGCAGCCAGCAGTGCAGTCACCATACTTGAGAGAATGTCAGCGAGACACCTGTGTCGGCTTTTAGCTGGTAACGACGTCGAGATTACGATAAAGCTATTGCCATATACAGTGACTTACCTAACTCATGAAATGTTGGCTAAAATTCTGAAATGCGTTTTCAATTAGGAAGGATTACTTGGTCGCGTTTGCAATACTGACTATCTTGCGGCATACCCTTATAACATTTCGGACTCGCCAGGATGTCGGCTTTTAAATGCACTGCTTTTCAATCTCTTATAGAAAGCGTACTCGGTAAAAAATGACTACTTAATAAGCATGCATTTTTCCCATTGATGTTCGATGGTCTTGTTAATTCAAATACATTTTATAGAAACCACAAAGAAAAATATGCTTTCTTTTAGTCAATCAATAGAGAATCACGTCTTCTTTATTTTTAATACTTAAGGAAAGAGCATAATTAGATTTTAAAAAAGTTTTCCAATTGCCGAATAATTTGGAGCCTGATCATTCGATGCATTAGCGCTTAGTGATTGCAGTCTGCAAGGTGCATGCGTTCCGCGTAAAAAAATCACATATTTTTCTATGCCATTAAAGAGATATCATACAGAGTCCATAAAATTTTGCAATGGATGCGGACCATGTTGTTCATTTCGTGAGAAGCAGTGGTAAACGTCCAGGTACTATGCCATGTGAATTGACATTTCGCGGTCTTCAAAAATTCCATAATTATAAACTTTTAACACCTAATTATACTCTTTCCTTAGGTATGAAATATAAAGAAGACGTAATTCTCTATTGATTGACTGAAATAAAGCATATTTTTATTTATGGATTCTATAAAATATCTTTGAATTTGCAAGACCATCGAAAATCAATGGGAAAAATGCTTGCTACTTAAGTAGTCATTTTTTACCGAGCACGCTTTCTATAGGAGATTGTGAAGAAGTGCATTTAAAAGCCGACATCCTGCCGAGTCCAAAATGTTATAAGAGTATGCCTTAAGATTATTAGTATCACAACCACGACAAAGTAATCCTTCCCAATCGAAAACGCATTTCAGAATTTTAGCCAACATTTCATGAGATAGGTCACTCACTGTATATGTCGCGGTCGTTGGATGGTAACGCCAGCGTGCCTAACGATCCAATTTGAACAAAAAATTGAGCGGGAAGATTTATCGAAGCTTGTTGTTCCGATACCGGCAGTATTAGACGTCATGTTGACCTCGAGGGTCTACGAATTCGTCCGTCTAACCATCACCCATATCCCAAATCGAAGACACCTAACCCAGCCGTCTGTAGTTCCTCTGATCCCCTAGCTCGCCACACTCCGACAACAAAGTCCTGACCACGCCTTCCTTCTTAAAGATGACCACGTTCAGTCTGCTCCTGCCTCTCTCATGTGACAGCGGTCTGCTGATATAGTCAGTATGACCAGAAACGCTGTAATGCGTTGATCCCACTTCCTTATCGGTTCATTTTAGCTGACAAGATTTTGGTGTCAGAAAGTTGAAAATGCTCCAGCAGCAGTCGATTTCTTTCCGAAAAACTAACTTCATACAGTCTCTGCGGCACGACATACTTTGGACGCCATGTGCTCATTCTTAGCGGCTGGTGAAAGACATTTACGCGGAGAGAGTCGACGGTCTTTAATCAACTGCTATTCTTCTGTCGCTGTCACAATCCCGACGTCTAACCAAAAACATTCCACCTCACACTGACAATTCGCGTGCAAATATACAGGGCAAATTCAGAGTGTCGTTATAGTCTACAAAGTTTCGGCGCAGAAAACGTCGACTATAGAAATTTGGAGAATTTTTGACTTGTATGCAAACTAATTCGAGGATGAGTTGCGCGGACAGATCAAATGAGCGCCAATCTCCAGGGGAAACTACAGTCTTTTTCTTGGCACACTATTTTAAAAAGCATAACTACGAGAGTTTATAACCTTTCGAAAAGTAAGTGTATACCTGCGGATAGCGGTTTCCCATTTAGGGGAATAAGATCCAATCATGAGGATGTTGCGTGCACAAAACAACTTGGCTGGTCTTAAATCTACTAAACGGATATGGCGCCTTTCAGAAAACGCGCAAACAGGCATGCACAGCTGAACTGTTGGAATCCTGCCTCAAAAAGGTTTCAGACAAGACCATGTGCCGAAGAAGCGTAAGGATTACTATTCCGGTGATTCGATCATAGTTTTACTGTCGTTACCGATTACAAAGATGACACTGCCGTCATATTGGACGAGTTCACTACTCTTCTTGTTCATTTAGTACAACAGAAGGTTGGTGCTGTCAACGTGAAGATTCTCCAGTACAACTTGATTTTTTGCACATTTCATCAAGGTTTCACGGAATGAACGCCACCTTTATTATTCAACATATTTCTTGGCGTTAGAAACGTATTCACAGCAGGGGTTGAGATAAATGCGTACAGAAGTAGGCGAATACATACAAACAGCAAAATTTTCTTCACCGCTGTCACGATTATGTTATCCTACGGAAGTCTCTTCGATTTAAGAACACTTTGCAGAATGAGACTGAAAGACTGCTCGCGGGGGTCTCGATTGTTATGATATTCGACGTCCAGGATCGTCTCTGTCTCTTCGAATCGACAGCTTTTAGCCTTAGATGCTAGCGCGTTTCATGTGTAACCTAAAAGTTTTTGGAGACTTACTTTAGCATATGAAGGCTGTCATCAGTGGCGTTAGAATTAAGGAACGAGCCGATTTACAAGAGAACTTCCAATTCCTTCTCCCTTCTATGAACGATTGCATCATGTCTACGAGGGTCGTAAATCATCCTCAAGTAAACTGAACTTTCGCTGAAATGAAATTCCTATTTAAAGAAATAAAATTCGGCCATCCCGTTGCTGCACCAGTTAAACTTCCTAGCTAGCCTTGAATGTCTCCTCCTGAAACCTGCCGTTCCTGGAGAGATGCGTGCGGGGATACGCAGCTGCGTCAGTGGTCTCCTTCGACAAAGAAATCATTACCATACATTACCAATCGACAAAGTAAAGCGGTTGCGATCGTTGAAGACGGATGACAGTGTAGTTATTGTGTGTGTGCTGACAAAGACGGCTCAGGCGTCATTAGGAAAAGACTGCATTCGCAAGGAGGGCAAACTATGTCTTCTCTGTCAGAGAAGCCTACATCGTGCTCATTGAATCGCCGAAGAAACGGGTCAAAACGGTCACAAAAACAAACATCCTTGCTTGTCTGAAAGTTATGGTTCCAGACCACTCTGGGAATGTGGCACTTGTCGTGTCGCGCACACACATATGGCGCAGAGAGCAAATGCACCAATAAGAATTAAAGTGTCACCCATTAGATCAGTTTCATTTTCAGTTTATTAAGGAAAATATATGCGGGCGCCTTTGAACTCCCTATTGGTTACAAGTTGTCGGATAAAAACATTGATAAGTGGGAAGGTGAAAAAGGGATTTTGTACATAACCGCGGACAGATGACAGCTAGTCGAAGAAGAGTAATAATTAACGGTTACTTACTAATTACAAGTAGTATAAATACGTATGTGGTACCGGGTTATGTGAGTGGGTGTGAGGGTGGTAATCGGGAAGCTTGATGCGTGTCAAGTCTACACTTAAAGGAATTTACATAGGAGGAGATTGCAACATCGGTAGGCAGGGCATTCCAAGCTGCAACCACTCTGTTATTGAAAAAGAACTTTCGTCCATTGATCCTTACTTTCCATGCGCGTAGTTTTAAGGGACGACCTCGCAAAGTGGGCGTGTTAGCTTAAGTGAAATAATCAGTGGGATCTAAACAACAGTCTAGGCCGTTGATAATGCGAAATGTTAGTATAAGATCACCATGTAATTGCCTGTAGGAAAGGGGAAACAGGCTGAGAATTGACAGTCTGGTTTTATAGGGCAGTGCTCCCAGATCTTTTGTCATGTTTGTCGCCCGTCTCTGGACCTTCTCAAAGACGGTATAGTCCTTGACAGTCTAAGGCCTCCACGCCTATATGGCGTATTCTAGCATCCTTGATTGTTTGAAAGTTATAGAATATGGTCTTTGTCTTGTCGCGCAAACTTGTCTTGTGGCGCAGAGAGAAAATGTCCCAATAAGAATTAAAGTGCCACTCATTGAATTACTTTATCAAACTGTTACCAAGCGGTTTAACAGGCATTGAAAACCCTCAGCCATTCTTCCGAATGATGAAAGATTAAAAAGTGAGTCCACATGAAGCTACCCCATCTTCCGAGATCGTTGCTTTCTTACGCTCATTGTCATATGATGTGAAATTACAAAAACAAATGCTCCTGATTTTAAAACGCAGTTTACAAACGCTCAAACCATGTCTTTAGAACTACTGTGGGTTTTATGGAACGGGATGGAGCAAGATTCTAAACCTCACAAGTGAGTATCACGCGATGTCTCCCTTTACAGGCGTATTTGCCTCAATTCAGAGGGTACAAGACAGACGGACGATTGATAAAGCCCGTGCAAGTGTAGTCTACGTCCGGCGTGTTGGTACCTAGACGATTTTTCTGCGTAAAATAAGTTCTATTAACAATATAAGATAATTTCGCTCCGCTCGCCGAAATCAGGACTCCTCCTTGAATTAGCACTGCAGCGGCTTGATGTTATTGTCCCACAAACCCTTCAGTTCGAATGTCGGGCAGCTGCGTCAGATACTGAGTAATGTCTTCCTCGCAACAACTTTGCTTTTAATAAGACACTAGGAGGCAGTTGGCTGTTTTGGATGTAACCACACAAAGGTACGCCCATAGTAACTTCACAAGTGTCATTTTCCGAGAGAGGATTTAATATCGAGATCATTCGATATCATAGCAGTCGTGCAGTTCAGAAAGAATGCAGCATTCAAACTTTCTTCTACTGTGCTCATTAGCATCATTAAAGCAGTGACAATCTCCTTACGAAGGGATGAGCTAACTTCTCTTGGTTATTTCGGTATACAGAGGAGTTGGCCTCGACAATTCGATGATGCCCCACTACAACTTGGGGATCCTCCTCCTCAACAAAACAGACAAACACGTGAGGTTTCCGGCATAAAGTAGAATTGGCGACCACCATAATCCGAGTCGGAGATGAAATTTGAAGTATGAAAATGACTATAAGTTTGACGGTCTCACTATCATGACTACTGATAGTGGTCATTTCTTGAGGGCCTGGCGGAGTGGGAAGCAGAGGATATCGCCAATACTTACGTCTTCTGCTTCTTCATGAGCTTAAGCTATCGATGTCGTTACGTTGGTTAGGTTTGCAACCCCTGACTGCACTAATCAGTACCTGCATAGTAATATTTGTTGCGGCAGTCTTGTCAACTAATCCCGCGGTCTTGGAGGGATGCGGGGAGGTAAACAGGTGATAGCAAATCTTGACTGTGTGTGTCGCCGCATCTACAGACCATGCGATAGATGCGCTGGAACAACGCGCGGAAAGGGGGAGTTAGATCGGAGTGCGACTGGCGTTATCGGGAATGCGCAACCACAATAAATGCAAGCATTGGAGCTATGGCGACTGGTCCGGGTGCAGACGCACATCGCGCCAATGGGGATCCGTGGCTGGGTTGATCTTTATCGGGGCTAGATGGAAGACTGGCAGGCGTTATCGGGATCCTTGTCGCCCTCTATTTTTGCCGTGATATTGGATCCTGGTTAGTGAGCGTTTTGCAGCAAGTGTTGTGGTACTGTCGGAAGTGGTATGGTCGACAGACAAGGATTCCCAAATCAGAAGTCAGGGAAGACGGTTTGACTTGGACAACCTTTACTGCTGGAAGTGCGTACACAAAGCTCCCCAAGCAGTCGCCGCGAGCGCGCTCTCCTAGCAAGTTGTGTGTCTGTGTCTGTCGCTGAGGTGCTCAGACCCAGCACGTGTGTGCGCCTTTCGTTGTCTCAGGGTCCGCCAGCCAATCAAAAGAGGGCCAGCGTTGATTGCGCTGGAGCTCTCGCGAGGCTAGGGACAAACCTCGTGCGTCCCAGCAGCGACTTGGCAGGGGGTGTGGGGCGGGCAGAAGGGCAGCGTGACAAAGCGCGGAGATAAAAGGAGGTGAGGGCTGCCACAGTGCTCCCAACCAGACCGAAGGAACTGCTCATGTCTAAAAACATGAGTAACCAACCGGTCAAGAAAATTAACCCGGGGTCCACTACGCGTGATAAATGAAGGAGGTAGAGGGGAAGAGTGAGTATGACTTGCGGTTACAGTGTTGGAGGTTGATGAGGGGGTAGTTGCAGTTGCGGGTTTCGGAAATGGGTGTAGAGGAAGTATACGGAACGGAGGGATGTAGGGTCGAGGAGGGGGGACAGGGGGTAGGGGATCACAGGGCTCATTCAGAGGAGTGCCCGGGACGGCAACTTTGAGACGATCCACGCTCGCAACCTCCTCGTGAGTTTCGCGTTTGATGCGTAAGTTCTTCGTTCCACGAGAGATAACTCCTAAGGGGCCGTCATGTTGCGTTTCCAGAGGCCGGCAGACTCGATCAAATCGAATGTGGACGTGAGAGCACGCTGCCATTTCTTTCTCGAGAGGCAAAAAACCTGCACGGAACCGGAAAAAATGTCCGCATAAACGGCCGGAGGCGGTGCAGGAGGTTGGAAGGATCCTCAACCGCACCTAGCTGGGTTAGCGAGATAATCTCCCCGGACGACAGCGACGAACACTGGTTCAGCTGCGGAACAGTCAAGGCCCGCTTTGAGAGCTGGGCGGATGCCCAACAAGACGAGGGGAAGGTGGTCTGTCCAGTTTTCGGCCATGGCGCGTAGGGAGGCCTTCTGCTGGCGGTGAAACCGCTCGACCATCCCGTTGGCAGCCGGGCGATAGGCCGTCGTCCGGATGCGTGTACAGCCTAAAAGGAGAGGAAAGATCGGAAGGGGTTGGATTCAAACTAGGCACCGCGGTCAGTCGGCATAGTGGAGGGAGCGCCAAAGATGGCAACCCAACAACTGAGAAAAGCCTCGGCCACCGTTGGAACAGCAAGTTCAGGCGGGGAATGACTTCAGGTCACCGGGTGAACCGAGTCACGCAGGGGAGGAGATAGGAACGGCCTTTGAGCAGGGGCATAGGGCCTATGATGTCCAGGTGGACATGACTGAATCGTGTATCCGGAGTAAGGGATGCGCCGGTGGGAGTTTTGTTGTGCCATTGAACCTTATTCCATTGACAGCCGATACACGCCCGTGTGCATGCTTTCAGGTCCTTGTGTATCCCAGGCCAGACGAAGCGGTCAGGAACCAGCTTGTCGGGAGCTCGACTCCCAGAGTGAGAAAGGTTGTGTAGGGACGAGAAGACTTTACGGCAGAGGGATGGCGGCAGAAAAGGACGGTGGGAACTAATGGAGACATCGCATAGAATGGTGCCGTTGCCAGTAGTCAGTGGCAGGTCCTGGAGTTGGAGTCCGGAAACGTTCTCGTCACAGAGCGAACCAACACGGCGTTGTTCGGCAGCCATCACCCCAAGGTAGATCCCGGGAGAACGTTGGAGATGTGCTATGGAGAGCTTGGACAGTGCATCAGCCACCTCATTGCGTGACCCGTCGATGTGGATGATGTCTGATGTAAACTGCGAGATGTAGTCCAGTTGGCAAATTTCTCCGGGGTTAAGCTTGTTAGAGGTGGGCTTGAGAACGAAAGAAAGGGCTTGTGATCCGTGAATACTGTGAAGTCCCTGCTCTCAAGGAAGTGCCGGAAGTGTTTCACTGCGAGGAAGACAGAAAGGAGTTCCCGTCCAAATGTTGTATAGCGCGTATCGGCAAGTGACAACTTTCTGGAAAAGAAGACTAAGGGTTGGGAGTAACCTGCAAGGTGCAATTGAAGATCCGCGCCTATTGCAACATAGGAGGCGTCAACCATGAGGGAAATGGGTGCATTGGGAGAAAAATGCGTCAGAAGAATGGCGTCAACTAGGGCAGCGCGGGCTTCTGCAGGCAGCCCGAACGATCCTTTTGAGCCCCAGAGGACGCTCGTGAGCGGCAGGAAAGTGTCGGCGCAGAGCGGAAGGAACCGGTGGTATAAATTTACTATAGCCAGAAATCGCTGCAGAAGAGGAAGGAGGGAAATCACGGATGGCCGCAACCTTCGAGAGAAGGAAATAGATGTCGTGGTGGCCGACCAGATGACCGATAAATTCTAGGGAGGGAACACCGAAGACGCACTTGGACGGGTTGACAAAAACGCCAAATTGTCGAAGTCGTCCAAACAGCGTTACAAAGGGCTCCATGTGTTCTTCGGCGGTGGAGCTTGCTACCAGAATGTCGTCGATATAGGCGTAGTCAACTGGGAGGCCGAGGAGCACTCTGCTTACGAACCTCTGAAAGTTCTGTGAGGCATTATGGACTCCGAACGGCATGCGTACGAACTCCAAGAAGTCAAAGGGGTTGGTGACATTCGTCTTCAAAACGTCTTTTGGGGCGATGGGAATTTGGTGGAAAGCACGGACCAGGCCAACCTTCGAAAACACTGATTTGCCGAATAGGGTACCGGCAAAATCCTGAAGATGTGTAACATGGTAGCGGTTCGGGACAATAATGTTGTTCAGGGGCCTGTAATTGCCGCAGGGGTGCCAGTCATCAGTAGCGGCCTTTGGGACCATGTGGAGGGGTGAGGCCCATGGGCTTTCAGACTGACGGGTGATGCTCGAACTCGGCCTTGGCGGCTGCAAGACGTGCAGGCGCGAGACGGCGGAGCCGAGAAAACACGGGAGGGCCAGTAGTCCGGAGCTGGTGAACAACGTCGTGTGGTGAAATAGAAGCGCTGAAGATGGGACGAGTGAGGCCAGGGTATTTGGCGAAATGGATTCTTGGGTTCAGGACAGCGAGTTGACGGGAAACGTCAGGAGAAGGGATTCCCCGGACGCCTCATTGCGCCATTGTGGATTATGGAAATAATCATGATTTGCAAATTCTATATTAGAAACCGCGAATTTTGTGTGCGCAATAAAGAGGAAAACAAAATAGTTGACTATCAGTTTTATTAAGCTGACATGCTACTTTAATATGAATTACACTGACTATCAAAAGAAACTTCTGACGGCTTCGGTCACCAGCAGGGCAAACACTAACGGATCACGTACCGACAGAATCATTCTCTTCGCTCCTTAATCAATGATAAACGTGGATGAAAGCGGATGAAAATATACATACGGATGTTCATGGATATGATAGTCCTACTAGTGCTACTTTATACATAGGGAGTCAAAACATCGGGGTGGTGTCACAATGCCCAACAGAGTAACTTCTATTTAACGAAAAAAAGATTAGAACGCAGAAGCCCAGTAGGTACTTAAGACTGTTTGGGAATTGAAAAAGATATTCTTTGAAATAAAAACACGCTTTTGTTTTGCATAATCTTTGGAGAAAACGTAAATTTCTACCAAACGAGTAAAACAACCGAATATCTTAGGGCCTCATTTCTGTAAAATCCATTTGAATTTTAAAAAAAACTTACCAAAAATCAATAGAAAAAACCGCAATACGTAAGCAAGCAGTAAATATGAAGTCTCCGTCTGGATCTGGTATTGGTCCCTAAGGATGCACAATTCAGGGATGAACACAGAGCACTTTCCTAAACTCAAATAAACTTTATATTTGGTAGTTTGCTCAGTTGCCTACATAAACGTGACTGTCGTAAGCGAGTCTCATCGCAGGCCTCCACTCCCTCCTTTCCAGAGTGCGGTAAATGATATTAGAATGAGCCTCTTGCAAGACTTCTGTTTTCATTAGGCGCAATAACCATGTTTGGTTTCATCTTCCCGTGACTGCATGAGTGGCATTCAGGCCGCATTGCGTAGCAATCAAAGGCAAGAAAACAGCATGACCTTCAGCATGACCTTCAACAGCATGACCTTCAGCAGCCTTAAGTTTTACGTGTGATGCGGGCATTAATCCACAGCTCACCGAAGAGATGCTTGCTGAACAGTTTGTTGTTCTAAAGTTAAACTAGTTGGTCGATGCTCTTCGAAAGTACCTGCGCCGGGCGTTTCATACCCTCAGACTCCATTTACTGTTTTGACCCCAATACAGCATGACTGGGTGAGTCGTATGCTGGTAGCAGTCTGCGCGTACTGTGGGTGACGAAAATATATTGGCTTGAGACGTCTTGCGCTCACTCATAGCCTACGATGAGGGTAGAGGTCGGTTGAGTAAACATCATATGATCAGAAGTCAGCGTGTGTCTGGCTTTTGCTGTGGAAAAGGAGCCGCTTTTAATTGGTCAATGCTGCCCCTAATATGCAGAAATCAGACTGCACGATTAAGAGTACGCATTCAGCCCCGGATAGTCAGCTATGAAGCGTTGGCTTACTGGATTGATTAATTGCATTCTGCTTGGGACCACCTCGAACGGTCTGTGTTTTTTGATTCGACAAGTTTAATGCTTTAAGACCCCATTTTTCAGCATGTACATTTGACGGCGGATATTTCTGAATCCTACTGTAATGATTAACACTAGCAGTTAGCCCACAAACAGGAAGAATTATATTGCTTAAGTAAATGAAAAAATTTGCATAAAATTACATTGTGTATAGATGGATGTCACTTGCTTGAAAGTTTTACTATCTGTCTTTGTCACCAGAATAACCCATCACAAACTTGGAAGCAAAAATAATACTGATAGATGAACGACTACTTGCTTGAATCACTTGGGTTTTTGAAAGAAGGCCTGCCGCTCGACAACGTATCGGCTGAAACTCGTCAATACATAACTTAAATGAAGAGTAGAAAGCAGACGGCCCTTTAAAATCACTCTGAAAATCAATTCAGAGCAGCAGCGTCATTATTTAGGACTAAGAGACTTCTGAATGGCAATGGTTGCTTAACAATCCACTAATGAAAACAAAAAGGGGTGAAGTTAGCGCATAAAATACTTTAAATCAAAAGAGCGGAGGGTTGTTGGGGCAAGCTTGGGTTAAGCACGTAGCCTGACTGTTTGCACAGACCGATGTTTTCTCGCTGCATGTAGGCTGCTTCCAACTATCACAAGGTCCCAGTTGTTTGTGCCTGAACAAACACAGGAAATGATGTTTTGGGAGCAATAGAGTGATCGCTATCAAAAAGGTGCTTTATGATAAAAGAAGGAAGCCAGTTGGCAGGTCCTTAACTGACCTGATCTCTAGTATCCCTCGCCTTTGCCTAGTGTACTGACATCAACTGATGCGTGAGAATTCACAAATATGATCTAAGATGACTTTTAATGGTAAGACATTATCCACCCATGAATCTGAAATAGCCGTTTCGGCACCGCTGAAGATTAGCTGAATTTGCATTGTATGTCTCCACGGTGTTGCACCAAAACTGTTGTTTTATGTCACTTAAAATGTTGTCACTCTTAAAGAATAAGGATATAATGAAGTATTTTTTCGGTACTTACTGTTTCGCGAATTCTGACCGCAAAATGTTGCTGTTATATCAGATGCACTATGCCTTAGGCATCCGGTTATAAGATAGAAGATTATCATATTTGATCCAATGGAAATGTTAGTTGCATGCAGTTGGCAGTGAAAGCCTAATTTAACCGTTGAAAAATGCAATTGTCTGCTTGAATGTTCACATACACATGGATTACAATCGGCGAGCATTCGATATTCTTCAAAAAACGCCTTCAGGGGCAAGTCGTTGTTCTTGCCGTGAAGTCACCGTAGGTGGGCGTTCCTTTTCAAAGTGGAGCTGTCGTTCTTTGCCCAAAAAAATATTACATTGACTTACAGCAGGTGGAACTCTCCACCTAACCTAAGAGCCAGAGATGCCCTTGTTTGTAATCCTCCTTGCCCATTCATATGTTATGACGATGGTGACCGTTAACTGAGCAACCAGAGACATGTAAAAGACTTCGCACTTCTGACTTTCATCTTTGAAATGAAACTGCGGTGGATAGACGAATGTTACTCCCTAAATTCAGAAATCAGGCTATCTATGGTAGGGGGCGCTCACCGATCGTTCTTACGGAACTCACTCTTTCCGTTGCCCCTTACGGGCGCTCTCTCGAGCCAAACCAGCAGCCGCAGAGAGCAGGACACAACGGAACAAATGAGTTCCGTAAGAACGATCGGTGAGCGCCCTTTACCATTGTATATTCCCGATCGAAACCGACAGGGCAACGGCCTCGTCGCCCGGTGGTTAGAGGCGTGGACCTCAAACTAACAGGTCGCGAGTTCGAGCCTCGGGTGTTGCACGCTTCGGGGTTGGGTATGACTGGCTGACGACGTCTAATTAGCCAGAAATGGCCATTCCAGTCTCCCTTGTCTTTGTCGGTAATAACATACTGCCTATACCAGGCATTCCTTTCTGTGCGACACAAGTGTTCCTTTCAGGTGTAGTATTACACTAGTTCGTGAATTGTGTGTAAGCAGCACTACGCATCTAGCTTGAGAAATGATAAATGTGATAACCCCCAAAGGGATTGCTTGACTGCGATTCTGCGGCTTGCATGCGGATGGATCTTTGCTCCTAATAGAAACCCCATTGCTAGTTTCTGTACCCTTTTGTAGTTTAAGTACGAAGTAAACGACGAGTGAATAAGATGGGATGGCTGTAACTCTTAAGACGTTTCTTTTTTTGGAAATAGGCTGTGATGGATGGCCAAACGCTTCGATTTGTAGGCTGAAACCGGGCTTCGCGACCCAAGGCGGGTTTTGTACGTCTAGCACTTGGATGTGAAGTATTGGCTTGCGGGTTGATTCAATGCAATCTGCACATTGTCGGCGTAAATAACCTGTGACTTTCGATTTGTCGAATTGCGCCCAGCATTGCTACTATGTTCCACAGTAAGTGTAGTACATAAACTATCCTATTAAATGTTGAGGAAAATTATGAAGTGTGCATTCGTTCAGAAAGCTCATTAAGATAGCGGTGCGAGAGTGATGTTAATGTAGTGCAACCTCAAGATATTTCAGCTGACTTATGGTGCCTGCTTTTGGATGAACGTGTTTTCGGTCACGGGAATAGTTTGTGTTTAGTACTGAAAACTATTTAACCGGCTTTATTTCTTCCAATTAGTCTTCGATGCAAGTAAAAATTAAACATTATTTCACAAATAAAGTTATTTATCGCAGTTTTGTGATAGCAAATTTCGTTCGTTTGAGAATATTTGCATTTTTAGAATTTCCATAGACCGAGAAATTTCCATTAAATAATCATCGTATATGTCTGTTGATAAAGGCTGTCTATGAAATACACAACAAGGTACGCGCCCATGGCAAAGTTTAGAAAGCCCTATTTGGCCTCGTCTTAAAAACTGGAAGGGTGTATGATTCACCGTGCGCGCAAAGTACACGGAAAATGTACTTTCTCATAAAATGTTGATTACGATGCTGAAGTGCATTTACAATTCGAAAGGATTACTTAAGTTGTATTGTCATGTTAATTACCATGTCGCAGAATACCAAGATTGTCCGATAACGCCAAGATGCCCGTTTTCAAAAGGGCTCCATATTGACCACTTGCGTAAGCCACATTCCGTAAAAACTGGCTATTTAAGTAGAACTAATTTCACCATTTCTATAGTGTTTTAGTATATTATATACAAATTATACATATAATTATTCCTTCTTCTGGCCATTTAGCAGCAAATTACGTCTTTTTTAAAGTTTATATTTGAGAAAAGGGCACATTCAATCTAAAATAATTTCTAAACTATGGGATTTTTTCCAGACCGTATAATGTTTAGTTGTGATATGTGGGATCAACATATTTATTAGTGTTGCTTTTAATGTAGATATATGGTCCATACTCATTACAACATATTATGAGTCTCATGTATTCTCTTCATAATAACATATACAAATGCTTGATGTTTCTTACACAAAGAGTAATCATTTTGAAGTTTGAAAATATAAGATGCAAGTTTTGTTGCAAGCGAGGTTCTAAATTATTCGAAAATCGAAATAGTTTTTTACAGGCGAGATATAATGTTAATTTCAATATCAAATTTGTAGTGGACGTAACTTTTTGTCAAACGAGCGGAAATAAAAAAATTTTCGTGCATGTTTTTATAAATTATACTTCGATTTATGACGGTAACATAAATCAGCAAAAATAATTTATGGTAACCAAGTGGTCGGATTTTACGAAAAATGGTTTATGCGAACCAACATTCTGGCCTGACAAGAAAACCTCAACACTATGCCACCAAATAATTAGCATGACAACCCAACTTAAGTAATCTCTTGGAATCGGAAACACATTTTAGAATTTCACTCGCGTTTTCCCGAGATAACATATTTGATGTACATGAACGTAAATGAAACGGCAATTCGGGTACAAAATTATAAGTAAATTGAGAAAGCGCCTTTGGAACCCAAATGCACCCTTTCTTTAATTATGCATTGTGAAGAAAACATACTCCCCTATCCAATTTATAGCCGGAGGAATAATTTTGTACTTGCTTTGTATTAAGTATATTTGAATTTGTCTATACGTCACAAATCGGTGGACATGCTTTAACCGGCCGCCAAAAGTAAGCATTTTAAAACTAGACATCCTATCCCAAATAAAATATCATAGGATTATGCCGAGCGATATTTACTATTACGACCTCACCCCAGGAATCTTTTCTAGTCGAGGACACCTTTCAGAAATTCGACTAAAGTTCCATTACATAAGTCGGCTGCTGCAATTTCGAAGACAACACTTAGTATGTTCTGCTTTAATGACCAAACATTTCGGAATTCACACGTTTTACGTTCTAACCAAAATGTGTTTTATTTTTGAACAGGTTGTTAGCTGTAAATTCATGAAAGGTTTACAATTTTGGATGATTAGATTGTTGTGATCAGCATTTAGTCAACGTCACACTGGAGCAGTTCTACTGCTGAGGGGGTTTTGTATCTGTACCTGACAACAAAATAATGCATTTAGATTATGAATATGAAAAAAATAAAAAAAAGTAATGTTGGCTACTTTGTTTATTTGGATTTTTGGATGGAAAGCTATAAAGTTTAGACATACACGCTTACAAATGAATATAAGTCATCAAATCACAATAGGACGCCTCATGGGACCACTCAGGAATGCTTGCAAAATTGTTGCATACTGGGTTAGTAACCGTAGAAAACGCCAAAATCGATTTTCTACCGAGAGGCGACATAAGAGAAGCAAAATACGTTTACATTATTTAACAAAGCGAATTCAATATGCAATTTATTGCGATTCAGGTTAATACACTATAAAACGCGCTTCTTACGCTATACTTGCCATATCTGCTTCTTTTCAATAAACTAAATAAACGTCTGTTTATTATTTATAACTTTGGGGCCAACAACTGGTGAAGGAGCCCAAGTAGATCTCGCATATAACAGCACCTGCTATACTTATTTAAGTAGGTCGCTGCCTGTTTAGCATTAATTTACACACGGAGGTCGCCCTCCGTTTGGCTGACCACGATATTCGGAATACTCTCACCCTATCGTTTCCTTTAGGCATGGAATATTGGAATTGTTGAAAAAAACAAACTTAGGCAACTCATTAATGTGATTATTGAAGGAGTGAGGTATTTACTAAACTATATATAAAGAGCAGTAGATTGGAGAATTTTGTGTCATTTTTGAAACAAATAAATTAATCTCTGCAGAATGGACTTGAACTGACTTAGATGTTATGCTACGCACTAGGCTTGAGGCCTGTCTATTGAGTATGCCATATTTTCTGTTTTCTAAAGTGAGATTATTGTCCGAGCGCACTGGATATTATCCATACTTATTTAGAACTTATATCACTGGCTTCCATGACCTGTCTATGGGTACTGCGGGCAGGATATCCTTGGCTGCCATCTGCACCTATTCAGAGGCTTTAGTGAGATAGCAGCTGCGTCACAGGAACGGTTTTGTGTGCCAATCAGCGCCTCTTTCAGTGTGCGGTAACTCCCCGGCAAAGTAACCCCTGCCCGACTGAAGTAGCTAGGACATGGAGCTCTCCGGGTGGACTCGCCGCAGATAACCAACGCGCCATGAGGTAACCTGCAAATGGGGTTTAGGATTCCCAGGAGTCAATTCCGGCTTTTAGCTCCAACACAACATGACTGTATGGTTTCGCTTCAGGCTGAAAACCGCATCCAGGCTAGGCACGGATATTAAATTATTTGCCGGTCCCTGCACACACTCTTGTCTTAAATCTGCGGATGTGTATGAGTAAAGAACTACATGAAGGGGCAAAAATATTCACATGCCAGGGCTTTTGTTTTCGAAAAGAAGATGAGGTGATGGGGAAAAAACCTGTGCATTATGTGCAGAGGTTAGGCGTCACGACTCAGAGCAGACTTTTTGCTCCTGATTTTGTGATAGGACGCACTGGCTTGTGATGGTGATGCGGCGCCATCCCACATTAGTCATGCATACTGATAGTGGTAACTTTAATCCAGCAATAATTAAATTTGACGTTAAATTTAAGTAAGGAATGTGAGGAAGGCGAGATCACCCGGGCAGCAGATCTTTTTTTAAAAAGAAGCTGAAATGATTGGGAAACTACTGTATTTTTTATGTGAAGACGTTAGGCAGCACGACTCACAGCAGGCATGGTGCTCGTGCTTTTTTGTGGTGATGCACTGCCACTTAGTTGTGAAGTTTGATGCGACAACTTGAATCGAGCACTTCTCTCAGAGTTATCAGTGCGGTTCTACGACCATAGCACGCAATGAATACCAGGTTAAAAATTAAACCCAGCATTACTTGAATGATATACCATTTTGAACACGTGGATTTCCAAAGTTTGACAAAGAGAGGACTCCGACGTAACCCACAGTAGGTGCGTTAACTCATGAAATATCAACCGAAATTCAGAAATACGTTTCCCTTCCGAAAATATTAATTAAATATGGTTGTTAAACTAGTCAGCCTGCAACTTACTTCTATAATATTCCAGTTACTTCAGGATGCCGACTTTCGAGGGAACTTTCTTGGGGCTGCGTGCAAAAATTATTCCGTAAAAAATAACTTCTTAAGTAGTAGGAATTTTTCTCATTGATTTACGATGCACCTAAATGTCCAATTAAATGTCATTGAAAACATGCATAAAAATATTATTCTTTTGCTCATTCGGTAGATACATAAATATCCTTTTAATGATATGCTCGAAAGAAGGGTGTAGATCGGTTTTTAAAACCTTCCCAAATGCCGAATAATTTTGAACCTACTCTACCGTTACACTTGGATTCAGGATTTCCAATCTACAAGCCGTCTATTTTCCGCGTACGGAAAACCACACGGTAATAAAGGGGAACCGTATAGGGTTCATAAAATTTAGAAGTGGATTTGATCCATATTGCTAACTTTACAAGCAACATTGGTAAATGCAGAGTCATAACGATTTATGAACTGCCATTTCGTGGTATTTAAACGTCCCACAATACGAAAATGTTTAAAACCGAAGTATAACTCTCATTCAAGTATAAAATATTAAGACGTAATTATATACCCCATGAGCATAAGAATGACATTTTATGCACGTTTTCTATGAAATAAAATTGGACTTTCATGTGCATCGAAAGTTAATATGAAACATTCATGCTTCTTATTTAGTCGTTTATGCATGCAACCGTAAGGGAGTTCATTCGAAAGCTGGCATCCTGACGTAACTGAAATATTATAGAATTATGTTGCAGGCTGACCAGTTTTACAACTGTACTTAATTAATCTTTTCGGAGCGACAACGCATTTCTGAATTTCGGTTGACATATCATGAGTTTGCCCACCTACTGTATGAACTAAAATGTAACTGGAAAAAAACGAAACTCCGAGTTATGAAACTTCACCCTCTGCTCTCTGCTAAAGCACACCTGTTGAAGGTGTGAGGACCTTGAAAAGTCGAGTGTGACATACACGCCATTCACGCGTTAGGGGCATGAAAACATAACACCCTGCAAAATAGTTGACCAATGGTGTTATTGGTGTGGGATGGTCGAGATCTTGAGACTTCCCAAATAAGATGTCAGGCGAGACAAAATTATTAGATGGGCTTCACTGAGTGCAAAGAACGTGCAAAATGCCGAGTAGGCAAGGGCAGTCAGTGCTCTCGACAGGCAATTTACAGTCATTGGGATTATTCGCCTTTCTCAGGTGTGATGCGCGTTCGCACGCCTGAAGGTTATTCGACTGCAGCCAATCAGCAAAGGACGTAATGTCGATTGACCTCGAGCTCTCGTCACGCCAGCGCCAAGTCATTGTCGGCTCATGCGATCGATTGACAGGAGACGTGGGAAGGACAGGAAACCTGCGTGCATCACGCCGGCGACTATGGGAACGAATTACCTCATGACTATCTATTATGCTAACAAAGTTAACGACTCCTGGTTTGCGATATTTA
>CACRXP010000777.1:133523-158445 GCA_902702965.1 Spirometra erinaceieuropaei
GGAGGAAAACGCGATTGCTGACCGATCACTAGACATCTAGTAGCCACGTCAGACCGTCAAGCAGCCAGCAGGGTGCGCATATATCCTGTCGCGCAGGCATAGAAGTAACCATTTCGCAGACAGTCCCTTCTAAATGCGGTCCAGCTTATGTGCCGCAGCAGTTGTATCTGCTCCTCTACACGGAGATACGGCTACTGGGACCTAACTTATTAAATTCTCGATCATCAGACGGTTGACATAGCTACGAAAACTGCAAATCTAGTGCTGAAATAACCGACTTCAAAGGCTGTTTCCTTTTGAATAAAAGTGGGGAAACTACTGATAAGTAATATAAAAAACAACAACGTCGTGCAAATTAAATGATTCAAAAATCGCTCTTGGGGCCGCCAGAGAACTTTTAATAATCGGTAATAGCAATGATTTTCTTCTACGTCTTTCAAGACAGCCTACGCCTTCGTCGTTCGATTATTCCCGATATGTGAACTTTTGGCGAATCTTCAGCAAAAAAGGCTCGAGAAAATCACTTAGAAGTAACTTTTTTCCCGGTTCCCTTTCTTAGCAGTTTTTTAGGGAGAAGGAATAAGGCTGGCTGTTGCTTAGGGGGGATTCTCAACAATTAACGCGATGTAAAGATTCTTTCTGCTTTCGAAATGTCCGAACTGCTCTAACTGCTTTCTGGGCTCTTACTCATATCGAGGAGACGTTGGCGAAGTTGAGTCCTTATTTGTAGCTATGCACAAGGCAGTTCAGTGCTCAGTGCATTTACGCACTTAAATTGCTTAGTGAGGCTGGTTGCTTGAGCGCTGTTGATATTAACAGAAATGTTACCCACTGTTGTTTTTCTGACCTCCGCATTATTATTTTTGGATCACATACGCCCTGGTAAGAGATCGTTATTGTCGTATATGTTTTCCGCAAAACAAGATGCACTGTTCGACATAGGTAGCACTACTACTACTACTATTGGTAGTAGTAGTATTAGTAGTAGTAGTAGTAGTAGTAGTAGTAGTAGTAGTAGTAGTAGTAGTAGTAGTAGTAGTAGTAGTAGTAGTAGTAGTAGTAGTTAGTAATAGTAGTCCAAACGCATGCACTGAAGTCGGGAATTGAAATAAAGAGTTCGGTGGAATCTTCAACGCCCCGGGAAGCCCCGGGTTCTGATCCAGAACGCAATACTTTCTCGTATTACTGAAAACTTCAGTAAGCATTTTTCATAATACAGACTATGAAAAATAGGAAATTCACACAGCAGGAAATATTCGCTATCAGGCGAGACCTAGTTGCCAGTCAACGAGTTCGTACGCGGTACCCTGCATTTTACCTACTGCAGTTACGCCTGCCGACTGTGTGAATTAGTGGGCATCCTCTTTTTGCTGACAGGGTGAGTTCAGTGTCATTTCAGTCATTTGGATTCGAGTTTGTATCTTGACTAGGCGCACCGCACTTGAAGTCCTCTGATCGACTGAATATACAATGTCCCAGTTCGAGAGGCGTCATGCGGGCCTTTTCAGAAAGCGTCGTCAGTTCTGCCTGCATAGATTGCGTTAGGAACTTTCTGTAGCATCAGCAGTTGTATGGACTTCAGTCTACTTGTGAGCTGTTGATGAAGTTCAATTCCCTAGGCATGCTGGTAGTAAGCAATCTAGCCTCTTCCGGAAATGGCTTTGTACCTTCTGTCTCCTTGGACAATGGCCGGCACAATGGTTCTTGTCTTGCCTGGGGTCTGCTCCACGTTCATGTGAAGAGGTGCTGTCAACAAAGACATGGAAGTCAGGGGTGGTCATTTCTGGCTCCTTTGCTGTCGTCGGCTAACGACTGTTTTGGCCTGAGGTTCAAACCCCAGCTCCTCTCGATCTGGGGCTGGGCTATGACCGACTGACGGCGGAAAATAAGGCAGAAACTGCCACCCCAGTTTTCCTTGTCTTGGTTGGTCATTAGTGAGCGCTCGTTGCTGTTTAATCGCCTGCAACGATTCCAGACTGGTGCCCAGGGACATAGTCAGGCTAAACTTGCGAAAATCGCTTCTCTGTGAGGTCCTTTATCTCTTGCGCCACTCAACCGTCTTTTGACACTCAGTGATTGTGTGGCTTTGACTAGACGCTAAGAAGTATTCCACTACGACTGTCAGAAGATGTGACGTTGTAACTAAAATTGGCTCAAGTAATGGCTAATCAGTGCATGGATGGAGCAGAGACACTCCCTGTCCAATTGCTTCGCCCTTCAGTGCTGTGGCAACTTTTTGCAAATAAAAAGTGTTGAGTAGGATCCAGTATCAAGAACTGCCCATCTGATATGATCCTCACGCATCTGTAGACTTGTCCTGTGCGATGACTGTGCTTGTGGGTGGCTACGGGGGGAGACACACACACAGTTCTGCAAGCACTCCCTTGGCCGTCTAACGAAAGAGCTTGTTTGCAGCCAGAATAATTAAGAAGTCCCACCGAAAAGGGAGACCAAAATGCCCATTTGGGGCTTTTTCCTTCGCAATCCACCAGTCATATTCCAACTGCAGGTAGAGAAGACCTGGGATCCGAACTTGCATTCTTCAGCCACAGAGTACTAGGTCCAGCATTATCCCCTTTCTTACCATTGATTCTCTGCCTTGATGTGATCGCCTGTTTGGGCTTTAGACCGGGGCCCCAGGACAAACAAGAACCACATAACACAGGATGAATCAGTGAACGTCACTCCCACAAGCAGTCAGACCGATTAGAATAGGCAGACTTCCACAGTCTCCGGTCCGAGCGTTGGTTTGCGCTGCACTACAAAAAATAAACCAGCAAAACCGAACTCGAATGAACAATTACTCTCTAAAAAATAATCTAAACGGGAAGGTTGACTGTGATTCATGCACAGGTATCTGTCAGTCAATAAAGTTCACACACCTAAACCCACTCCCCCACCACTAGTCTCACTGAAGAGTCTGTACCTTCTGCACATACAGATAAGGAGCGTATTGGTTAGTGTAAACACCCACATACGCACACTCACCCGAGTTCAGCAGTTGGTGACCGTTCGATTATCCGAATGCGCACTCAGAGGCGTATGCCTCAAGTGTTCTCCGCGTCCACCTCCTCCCCCCTCCCACCCCCACCTCAAATTGTACTGTAATGTATCCTTTCAGGAGACAGTATTTCACTGCCAAGGACAGATTACGATGACGATGACGACGACGACTGCTGCGCACTTATTAGTGCCTCACCGGCAGATGAATCGGTACATATCACCAGGTGCAAGGCCAACTTCGAAAACATTCTTACGGGATAAGTAGGTACGGCATCCTCGCACAAGGTCGTAGTCACACATACGTACATACGGTACAGTCGGTTGGATAAGTTATGATAACAAACGACCTGCGAGAGGTAGGGAGCGGTTACATTGAGATCTCAAGTGGGGTAGAAGCACGTGCTAGTACCAACCCTTAGGGGTCCCAAAGAAGTTCGGCATTTTAAGTAATTTTTGGCCAGTGAGAAAACTGGTTGTAAGCTACGGCAATAGATGACACTTCGACCGCAGTTGCTGACGCTGTCCACCGGGTGCTCCATAGCAGTGCGAGATAAATGCCGTTCATCCCATTTTGTACGAAATTTTGGTGCTCGTGTCCGGACAGCGAGGTCGTGTGTGTGTGCGGCAGGCGCAGACGAAGCCACTAGATATCTCGGCTATTGCGCCCATTCCCGGCACCAGGAAACTGATTGGCTCAGACGGTGGCTGGGGCATGAATGCAGGAATAGGGAGTGAGGTCGACGGCTCAGCGCATGTTCCTCACTACAGACAATCTGACGCGCCTGAGGCTATCGTGGTGGGCTAAAAGCCATGGTTTAAAAGGCTGTCAACTGAGGGGATAGTTCGAAAATCGCAGTCGGGCCAATGCATGTTTGTGTGGAGTGAGAAACTAGTAGATTAAAGGGCAGGCTACAATAGCCTCCATGGCACTCCCACCCAGTAGGATCCGAGCCCTTCCACTCTTTATGTATGTGAAATTCTGTTCAGTGTATAATGTGGACCAGGGAGTGTGATGGTACGCCTAGGTGCGGGTTTCTCCGTGCCAGCCACCTGCGCCCTCTCCCGCCTCCGGTCTCTTTGATTTGGTTGGGGAGGAGAATGGAGTGCGGTAGATGCTACGCAAGTACCCCTCATGTGACAGATGACTTTGCGCCAAATTCCGCTGGGCAGCTATTCCCGTGTCTTAACCCCAATACTAACTCTAACCCTAATTCTAACCTTAGCCGTGTGCCCAACCCTAACCCCCTCTCCCTGAAATTCAGCGTAGGGCCACCTGTAATAAGGGGGTACTTATTCCCGTGTCCTACCAGGCCGATGCTCCGTTGCATCCCGGGGTTTACTTAGAAAACCCAAACTATCATAACATATGTGTGTATCGTGTGAGTCTGCACTATCCCCGAAATCTTTGACTTTCCTTCTCTGTGGAAGGATATTTCACGTGGCTAGTATGTCCGCTTTACTCGTTATGCGTAACCGGTGTTGAAAGTTTGGAATTGTACTGCTCAAACTCCTCTCACTTCTGTGTGACACGAAGAAAACCTCATTCACCCAATGCCCTTGACAGACTGGCGCCCACTTCTAACTAGGCTAACTGCATAAGCAATATTCTATCCGCTACTTGACTCTTCCGACGATTTATCTGCAGAATTGTAATTGGAGACCGAAAACCCTACTGTGCCTCTTTATTCATTATTAGTGTTCATCTGACCAGTTTGATCTCTTATGCGTACACGTTTTTCTGCACTCCATGCTTACGCGTCACGTGTCGTGCGACGGCGGACTGCATCTAGCAGAAGGCTGTCCATCAGACAGATAATCCTAACGAGTCTGTTATTCACTGCGGTCCAGGATCGGTTTTTGCTTCCGCGGCTTCTTATTCCAGCTGACCAGGGTTTAGGGTAATCTGAAGCTACCCTTCTAGGTCTTTGAAATATTCTGTGGGGACTGGGGTGATAAAATAATTTTATACTTTTTAATATCTTCGCACTCCTCCAATCCTGTGCAGCCAGCAGCGTAAAAATCGATTGAGAGCTCACGGGTGATTTCACACCCCGGCATTGGCTAGCCGGAGTAGGCTTGTGTGGTTGCAAGTGTGTGTGTGTGTGGGCGTGTCTACAAGATCAATCCAACTAGCCGCCCATTGTGATTACATGTCGTGCGCTGCAAACGTTCGGGTACTCGTGCGCGTCGACGCCCTCGTGCGCATGTAGTGCCCAGGTGCAGGCGTGTAGAGGTGATGTTAGTATCTCAGGCCGCCGACCGACGCCTCGGTCACACACACACACAGGCACACGGCACACATGGGCTGGAGAAGCAGATGCGTCGAGGGAGGCATGCCGACATCGGCGAATCCAACAAACCTTTGTAGTTGTACCGCTGCATGCCTCAGTGATGGATTTTCCGGCCCTAAAAACGTCCACAGCTGGATTGGATATGGAGACGAAAAGGTAGTGGCGTTCTAACGATTGTGTGGTACCAGGACTGTACATGGTCGAGTGTGTTCCAAGGCCCCGAGGCAATCCCCCTTTATCTCCCAGTCCTCCCCCCCCCCCACGATTCCACCCCCTGAAGGCAGCCTCCCTTGCCGACGTAATTCACGTTGCACACGCCACATGTACAAACATCCGCACATGACACTGTCGCCATGGCTAGATCATGGTCAAGCTGAAGCGTCCAGGTGATGCGCCCTCCTGCCCTTACTGTTTTCCTAGCTCTCGAATGATGGCAAGGCCTGTGCAGGGGCATATATGTCAAATCCTCGTACAATAAGGCAACAAGGAATTAGTCAAGTCGACCTATGCCAGTTGAGACCCTGTGTGATTTCTAACACTTATCTATTATAAAATTCTTTGAAAAGCACATAGTTAATGGTCTTCTTTCCCAAACGCACAGTCGGTGACCGATCTCATTAAAATTTAACAGCAATCCTGGAATGCGATTCGATTACGAAGAATTACATAAATGGCGTTGAAATGTTGACTATAGCACGGCATAATCCTATGATATTTCAGACACAACAGGATGTTTGCTTTTGAATGCACCTCTTTTCGACCGTCCGCAAAATTCCCACTCGGTAAAAAATGGCTACGAGTGTAGCATGCATTTCTCCGACTGATTTTCAATGCCCCTATAATTCAGATATATTTTATAGAAACCGCGCACAATATATTCTTTCTCATAGTCGTTTAGTAGCAACTTACGTCTTATTTGAATCTTGTACTCGTAGAAAGGGAATCTTTCGGTTTCAGGAAAGTGTCTAATTGTGAGATTTTTAGGGCCGTGAAATGACCAATTCATACAGTATCGTATCTGTGGGCCTATTAATGCTGCTCGAGAAATATACAATACGGTCCACACCCACTGCAAAAGTTCAGGAGCCCTATAGAGTATATTCTTAATGACAGAGGATTTATGATTTTCCTTACACGGAAAGTATATATCTTGCGGACTGAGAATCCCAGATACAGTGACAGATGGAGTTTAAAACCACTTGGAGATCGAAACACTTTTTAAAACCCAAGTATACAGTTTTTTCGGGCACTAGAATTTGAAGAAGGCTCGATTTTCTACCAAATAAATGCAGGAAAAGAGATTTTTGAACATGTTTTCTATAAAATACGCCTGGATTTTTAGGGGTATCGAAAATCAATAGAAAAATGCATGGCACCTAAGCAGTCACTTCTACGAATGTGGATTTTGCAGGCAGCAAGAAATAAAAGCATTCAAACTTACACATCCTGTTGTGGCTTGAATACTATAAGATTATGCCGCACAATAGTGAATATTACAACTTCACTTAAACAATCCCTTTTAATCAAGACCACATTTCCTAATTTTCGTTCATATTTCATAAGATCGATCACTGACTGTAAATCAACTTTTTATTCGTAGGCGATGGTGATTGTTGGGTTTGATGCCTGCAGAGAGTCTGTGAGGAATTATAATCGGGGAAAGGGAGCGCCTTACATTTCTGGGCCTCAAATATCCGAAAATTTCCCGACAATCTTGCCTTGGCCAACATCCACATTCCATCAAAATTGAGTGCAAATAATCGTCATTAGAACCTATGCGGACGTGCTTGTATCGGACAATATATATGCAACTAAATACCAACATGTTTGTAATTACAAATCTCGGATGATAGTCGAAATTTTCTACCTGGAGGATCCAAAAAACCTGCTAATTACGTGAGCCTGATAGACATCCGATGGATTCTAGATGGATTACTTTGGAAATCCTGCTTATGCAGTCAGCTTACTGTATCAGATTTTGTGGATTCCAGAGGTTACAGTAGACTAGGCGGGTAACTTGACTCATATGTGACTAAACTCACAGCTCTCGATAGGGCCTCATAGTTTAGATGGCTAAAGCATCGGCTGTACTCAGGCTTTCCCCTTGCTGCCATGGGTTCAAATCCAACCGAGGTCGCTGAGTTTTTCACAGTTGGGTCAGAATGAATTATTCGAAATTTGCGAGAACACCTATTAATCAGTTTTGTAGAAAGGAACAGGAATGCGGAAATGGCGTAAGAAGTGATTGGTGGAGAGGAACTAGTCTCAACCGCTGGAATCGGCATCCCCAGTCTGCTCGACTTCTTCACCTAGCCATGAGCCAAGTCCAAACGAGAAAACCTGGAAGTCACCCAGTGGATACCCTTGGTCTTCGAGCTTATCGTTCAACTACATACGCTTTGCCAGTCTCATATCTGAGGTGGTCTAGGTGGAAGCCTCAAGGCAAAGCTTGTTCGCTTCTGCAGTCAAACCAGATGGGTAGTCGCCACCGTGGCTTTCAGTAGTACTGATGGCAGCCGACAATGTGGACTCGGGCTAGAGTTTTAGAGCTCTGGGCCCAATGACCTGCCAGAACTGAGTTCAAATCTCCGGTGTTGGGTTGTAGTGCGACTGGCTGACCGAGGAATACAAATAGCTCATAAGTGACCATTCTGGACTCCTTAATCTTTATTGTTAATATATGACGATTCATATGCCCGCGAAGGCTCCAGAGCAAAACGGAACGCGCGTATTCCGTCCTGAAATTAGGGTAGATGGGTGAAAGCCACGCTCACGTAAATTCAAGTTCTTGACCAAATTCTTCTGACTGGGTAGGTTTCTCCACTTTCTCGTGTGTGATTTTAGCAAGTCACCTTTCATGCTACTAATGGGGATCTGTCTAAATGTTCGCGAAAAGATCGATTCTTTGGAAGGCAAAGTTTGCAGCGAAATCCTGACGAGAGAAAGGTGCCTCTTCACCCAATTCCAATCCCAGCACGCAGCATTGTGGCATTTTGGCAGGCGATGCGGTTTATTTTGCGCTCTGCAACTCCCCCGTGTAGAGATGCCGATTGCCCCGTGCTCGGCGGATTCAGATCAAAGGCAACTGTCTGGTGGTATTTGGTCCATTTCAGTGGCCTGCAAATGGGTTTCCCCCACGCCACCGCAACCTCCACCGCCCCCGACCTACGGCGAGTGAGCGTACGCTGGGCGTGTGCACAATGTGCCCCGAGGGGCGGCTGTGAAGATGGACAATAGGCAGAAGTGGAGCTTGCCTCTTGTGATTCCGTCCACGCAGACCACTCGCGGACCAACAATTCTCGCCCATGCGCAAGTGTGAAGAAAAAAATATAAGGAATATTGAAAGCTTTTGGAATAATAATCAAATGCAGGACCCCCCCTTTCTGTGAGTGCATGCGTCGATCTTAGGAGTTTGTGTGGCGATTGCCAGGGGGGGGGTGGGGTATTCACTTTGATGGGTTAAGGGTCACCTCAAATGTTTACGTGTGCAAGGTGCTTATTAACGCTGACTCCATGTGGCACCCAGGTCTCATCTGTAGCTCCACAAAGCCCGGCTGCCTATATCGGTTAAACCCTCCCAACCGGGTGAGCGAAACAGATCGGGGTACTTGGTCTGTTTCTTAAGCATCGGAGAATTGGCGTGCGCAGACTGTTTGGGTCAGTAAGGGGGAATCGGCCACGTAGCGGCACGCGCAAACAAGGCCTTTATGTCAGTTCACCCACCAGCCCGTCTTCACTCGTCTCCAGTCTTGCCATTTTATCCCAGTGAGCAGGTAAAGAGAGAAAAAGTGGAATAGACCCCGGGGAGGTCTCATTCATCCCCAAATTACTTCACGCACAAGTCATCATAATTCTCGGAAGGTAGCGGGGTTCATTAGTGTATTCGGTGGACCGATTATAATGCGAACCCTCCCAGAAACTTGTTGAGGCTAACTTCAGGGAAATTGCTGCCTTCGGTGAAAGAACGCATTGTCATTAGAACAGCCGCAATCCAATGTATACTGACCTAAACCGACCTTTGAGGGGGGGGGGGCTCCGCTGGGCCCCTCGGACTTGTATATCGGCAGGCGGTGGAAGCCAGTTTTGGATGGTGGTCGCCGGTTTGGCCTGGTTGCTAGTCGAAAACAAGTGTCTCATTTTGCCTGTGGGAGGGGAACAAACTGCCTGGTGGAGGTAAATAAGACCGTCCAGGTCTTCCTTTTGTTTTCGTCAGTACTACTTTCACAAAAAGTGTCTGAAATTGCCAGTAAGGGCAAGAAAATTTTTAAATGATCGTTTCTGAATTGTTTTCCTGGCGACATTATAGAGAGGGATCCCAATTAGCTGTCAGTAGACTGTGGATCGTGCCGTACGTGATTTATGGCAAAGGGAGTTTTATGGGTGGGGCAGAACGCGAGACAGTAAACTGACAAAATGAAAGAAAACACAGAAATTGCCTGGATTCATGCCGAAAGTCTTATGCTACGCTATTGCATGACAACGGAAATGAGAATAGTAATTAAACAATAGACAAAAAGTGAATTTCACAAAATAACGGATTTTGAGTTAAGGTGTGAGGTCGTGGGAAGTTATCGCTGTCGGCAGTGTAATTTCTGCAACAGCCTGTAAATGTATGCCAAGACAAAATCCCATATGACACGGTCCACAGTCTACTGACAGTTAAGTGGGGTCCTTCGCTATACCGTTGCCGTTTTCCTTTGCCAGCAAACAACAGACTGCCAACTGGCCTGTCTAACCGTAGTCACTGTTACATCCCCGTTGAAGAAATGCTTGTTTCTATCGCCTTAGATTAATGGCAGCTCGGTTCATCATCCCCCTATTCTATCTGCGGCCTATGCGTCATCTTAATTCAGATCTCTTAGTGCCACTTATTAGAGGTGAGCTGATACTTCAGCCATGAACTGTCCATGTTCCGTGCCATCATGCTTACAAAATCGAGACAAGAGTTTCCGTCAAGGACAAGGTCGACGGGGATAGTTATTTTTGTTATATCCGTCGTCCCCAGTTGTCCAAAGTTCGACCACAGGCTGGACATACCGAAACTCCCGACCAAGAGGGCGCTGGTCGTTGAGTTTGCCTCCATACCTGCTGAAGGAGGAGGAACATGACGCGAATAAGGCGGAGGCTTCACGCCACTTCATTCACTGCACTCAACTTCATGTTGGCCAGTCTACTTAAAGTCGACTTGCCGTTGGCACAGGATGGAGGTGGAGAGGTGGAGTGAGGCCGATCCAAAACCAGTCATTCCATGTCATAATAAATCAGACTCGCGCCTTTAAACTACCATGCAGCACTAAAAGTCGTGAGATGGGGAACTACCCATTGACTTTATCATTCGGTTTCTATCCCTGTCACTTCCCCTACTGTGTGATGGGCTATTTTTACTCCTCCATAATGTACCCCTTATGGAACTTATTTCTATGTGGGATCCAATAACGCCTTCTGAAGACTAAGTCGAGTGCATGTAGAAATCAGCTCGCATGTGGTCCAGGTAGAGTTGGATTTGGCTCCGTCACTCTCCGCGCCTCCGTCAATCGTCCGCATTCTTAACTTTATTTTATCGCTGAGACCTTTTGAGTACTGAGATATAGGAACACAGAGAGAAGTGACGTTTCCAAAGTCCTCTCTCGCGTCAAAATAGTTCCCTAAGAAGTCACCATCTCACCCTTGGCACAGCGGAGGTCTTCATCAACTGCTACGGTCAATCTGTCGGACCGTTTCAACCACGTCCCTTTGAGTGGAGTCGTAAGTATTAGAATTCAAGTGAGGTGACATTCGCCTAGCTGTCCTTACCTTTGAATGGAGGGCGAGCACTCTGTTTTGCCCTGGGACCCCTCGCAGACGAGCCCATAATGAATAGTAGTCGGTAATTTAGAAGCAGTGCTGATAGCTAGAAGGAGTGCGTAATCAGCTTGGTAACTTAGACCGAGTGCCCGGTAAGCACTGTGTCCACCTCAGAACATGCTGAAGAGCCGGCTGCCTTCAAAGGTTGGTTTATTAACATTCAGAATGTTTCACACATTTCACGGCTACAGCATAGATTTAAGGGGAGAAAAGTTGGTCGGACACGAGAATGAGTTCACCCCCCCGTATTACAGGCGGCCCTGTGATACCTATTCCCCTGTCCTAACACCAACCCTAACACTCTCCCCCCCCCCCCCTCTGAAATGCAGCGCAAGTCCACTTGCAATACGGGGGTACCGATAGCCGTGACTTACGGGAGTGTTCCTTCCAGGTGGACTTAGATAAGAAAAACGTGTCCGTGTTGTAGTAACTGGTCAAAAGTCTGCTTACCATTCCGGTCATCTGATTACGAGTTTCTGCCGTGGACATAACATTTTATCAGCCTCATCCACCTTGCGGTTGTTCGAATACCTTTTAGGAACCACAAAGCCCCTACAACGTCTTGGATGCATGAGGGCTGGTCTGCAGATTCATTAATACCAGCTCACCGCCCCTGCTCCTCAGGCCTTTGGAGCGCAGAGCGCAGGCCGAAAATAGGGACCTGAGCTTGGCTCGACTGGGGAGGGGGGGGGGGGAGGAAGGTGGACGGTCGAACTTGAATTGAGACATCGCCCAGATACAAGCAGCGAGCGGCTCACAGGAACGCGTCGATAGTTGAGATCCCTGTGAGAACTGCCGTGGGGGGACCCTGTCGAGGATTGCGCTCACAACTGACGTCTATTTGGGTCATCTTGGCTGGTGGGATGAAGAACGCGGTGACACTGCGAACTGAGTCAGGCATCCGCGCACGTGGCCAAGAATTGCCCCTCCTGCGCAAATAAGGACGTTCGCCCAAACGCATAAAGGGAATTTTTTAACCCTTCAGTATGCAAACTACGCCAGTTTTGGGTAATTTGACCAGGATATGGGACAATGAAGTGCAGGAAGCAACGAGAATAAACATTCAGGGAGTCATACGAGGAATCGCAAATTACTTACTAAGAAGGAGGCAGGAAGGGAAAACGAGACAAAAAAGCACATGAGGACAGAGCTATGGGGAATGTAGAAAGAAGAGGAGGAGGAGGAGGAGGAGGAGGAGGAGGAGGCGGAGGAGGAGGAGGAAGGTGAGGTCATCATTCTATGCTGACACAGACCCGTCAGCCCCTTAGCTCTCACACGTAACCATAATTTATGACTCACAGCAATTTTTCAAGGCATTTTTATGTGTTTTTTGGGGAAATCTTCGCCTGCCGACGACCTCCCAGATTTATGGAGACTGGCGCAAGCTTCTGGCAATAACAAGTTTCCGCTTCCTCTCCCGCAGTCTGCGAGCGTATCACATGGCGCAACCATTGTCGGTTCCTGTGCCGGGAGTTATTAGTCTCTGACAGCGAAATTGCCGGCCTGTCAGGTGATTGTTATCATCAGTTACTTAACTTCACAACTGCCTATTTGTCGTTTCAGTCACCGCGAGGGAATAGGCGGTCGTTGGGCATACAGATAAAAAAAAGCTCCGCCCTAAACTATGCATTCGAACTTCACAGCTCGCGGTGCAGTTTACCCGACTCATGATTAGCCTGTCAACGATCTTAACATGTGATATTGCCCTTTGGGATCGGATTCCGGGGACACCTTGCAACGGACGACAGCCGCCTGCATTTAATTTTCAACTCTACACAGAGTCCGGAGTGCGTGGTTGTTTTGTTCTCTCGTTTGTTTCTGCCTTGCCTCCTTTAGCATTTGAACTGAAAACGGGTTTCTGACCGTTTTGCCGAGTTCAGGCTTCAAGTTCCACCTTATCACGTGTTCCTGGGACGCAGTCCTTCGTATTTAGATTGTGGAGAAGATAGACTCGGTCTTACGATTGTTGGTTCCAGGGAGATCGACTGATGCTCCTCTAAATGGGGTAAAAAGGCTAAGCATGCTAATAACGATAAAAGCTCTGGTGAAGGCGACCATATTTTGACCGGTGCCTTCCGATGCAATCTTTTGTCCAGCACGTGAAATCCTTGACATTTGACTAAACCCTAAGTGGAGCGTAGCTAAAGAGTTCGTCCCAGCTCAAGAAATATTGGCCTAAATGTTTACTTGTTTGTTTGCTTAAACTGGATCGTGATTGAACAGAGGATGTACTTTTGACTTACTTCCTTAAGTGCAGCGTATTGCCTTGAGACTGGGAATCTTTACTTGCTTGCAAATAAATCTTTACATAAGCTTTTCGTTGGGTTTAGGAGTTAAATTAATTTTTTTCCAATGCATGTTGAGGAGAGATTTGTTGTTTGGAGTTATTCAAAGAAATTATGCCATCTCGAAGTCTAGTACTGGAGAGAACATTCTGCACACTGAGATAGAAAATTTTGAGGAGACATAAGTTGTTGCTCAACACTGATGAGCAATGAGCCGTTTTGTAGATCTAGAATACAAGAACTAACTGAATTTGCGTTTGCATCGAAACGACGGAATGTGTGTGTGTGTGTCCCAAAAGGGCCTCGTGGTAGATGCGCTGGACCAAGAGGGGGACCATATCAGATTCTGGCAGGCGTTATGGGATTGCACACCATAATAAGTGCTAAAATTTCGGGTGCGGTGGCAGACGTCGAGCACACTGGGACCCCTGCCGCCACGCCCCCCATTGTTGTTGCTGGTCAAAATCCTGGTCATTTGCTGTGTGGACCGGGGGATGGGGTGCGGGGTGGAACGCCAAGGTGCGGGCTCGACCGCGCAATCCACCTGCGCCCCCCCCCACCTCCGGTATTCTTGACTCTGTCTTGACATTGAGCCCAGGTGGGGGAGGAGAGAGTGCGGTAGATGCTGTGCAAGTCCACTATCACTATAAGCTAAATTTTCGCACATGTCACCGTCCCTGCCCTGGCATCGTCGGAAACGACAGTTGAACTGTCGAGTGTGTGTGTTTGTGCGCGCGTTCTAACTTATTAGTGTCTCCTTTGTGAGCATTGCCAGTGGAGGCGACGAAGGCGGTTTCCAGTTGATAGGTAACATGCCACGTATGAAGTAACTTTACTATTCTACATGACAGGGTTTTTCCGCATACTTTGCAAACGCTGTACAAAAAATAACATGATTGGAGAATCTGGAACCACATTACTTCCTCAACCTCTGCTGAGGAGTGTCTTCTGGTGGATAAATATGCTTAAACGTTTCATACTTCCAACCGAAACTGCATATGACTACACCCACAGAGAGAACAGAAACACTAAGGGCACTCTCTAAGATTGACTGGTGTTCACACAGATGGAAGTGGCGATTGGATGATTCAAAATTTACCTCCCATGGGATACTAGAAGGTACCTGATAACTTACAGACAGATGTATGAAACAATTCTTACACTTTGTTTTCGAGGACAGGATAAAAATGAAGTAATATCACTTTATATTTAGAAAGAAAACATAATAGTTTGACCTTCCCTGAGTCGTCTGGCCTTTTTCACAACGCGTCAGTGTCACAATCCAAGGAAAAATAACCAAACATTTGACCTCATGCATGTAAGTGAGACAACCAAACACAGCTTCGGATACGTTGAGAAATCCGGCAGTCCATAAAGACTTGTTTTACGGTGAAAAGTGCATAGTCGGCTGCAGTGTCCACTTCCTAACATGACTACACTGAATAACGGCGCGGTACAAATTCAGCCCAAGGTCATGAAGTACCACGGTAGGAATTTCACAGCTTCCGGCCCCACTAAAAGTACCCTATGTAACTCCATTTAATGTTTTAAAAAAGATCTTTCCGAAGCAAGATGACTTTTAAAACGGCTGAAAATCCATCTCGTGCCAAAACTTAAGGACAGAATTCTGGCAGATAACAAGCCGATAGCTTCCTGGGTGTGACGCGTCAGAAAAATTAACTTACGAATGGGTATGGTAAAGGGACAAGAGAACAACGCATTATCCTAGGATAAAAATGTTTTTTTTTTAACTGTATGCCTTTAAGACATACTAGGACACATGCTCGGATTTTTAAATCCATCGATATCGATTGTTTACGGGAGAAAGGTAAATACTATCTGAAGACCCCTCAAGTCCATACCTTAAGCGAAAAGATCTGAGAACCGCCTAAACGGAATGAAGGTCTCCTTTGTAAGGACTCTGGTAAAGATATTAGGAACTTTGGCACGCCAGGAATTTTGTGATCAACGCCCTTATCCCTCTTTTTAAAAAATTGTAAAGTACATGTAGGAGGCTTCCGCTGCAGATTTTTGTTATGTCTACGAAGAGGTGCAATGCCCGCCTGGTTTGTTTTGTTCACATGAATAATTGGATATTTACCTGGACCGCTGACTGTCCGAGAGCAGGGTCACTTTTCGCCCTATGTGACATAATCTACAGTCACGTTCAACTGCTGCATATTCCGTAGTTTTCACTTTCTTGTAGCCAAATTTGCGACCCTTCCTTGCATCCAGTTATAGATTGTGGGGGAAGCTGGAAGTTGTGGCTGTCCAAGAAATTGTACAGTCTTCATATTTTACGCAAATTTAAATAACTTTCTTTTATTTGAAAAATAAAACAAATAATTTCTTTTTCCCGATAATCGTTGACTGCCTGAAATTACCAGGGGACCAAGGTCAGAATGACCAACGAAGATGTGCCCTAACATTGCAAGCCCCTTTTAAAGGATCAGTAAATATTTTCATCCGCCTAGTGGGCTTAAATTACCGACTGCAGTTTCACATCGAGAATTCCGTGTTGGAGCTTTTTAGTGTGTAGGCTAGAACTTTTTCCCGTTTCCGTCAACGAGAACATTGCTCCAGAAGAGCTTCCTTTCCCTAGTCCTGCATCCTCTAGACCTTGCCCCACCAAAACCAGTCCAGGTAAAACAAGCGAATTTGCCGTAAACTTCTGTGCATACCTTCGGTATTCGATCCTCGGCTGGACTACGAAGTTGTGCCTCTGTTTCTGCCACTGTCTAGTTTAATCCATTGAAGGTGAATGTTTACGGGGGCTCTGTACGGGTGCCCAGAGCTCAGCCATGAGGGACGAAGAGTGAAGTAACGCCGGGTAGGAGGGCGTTGGTTGACTCAGCGTATCGGGGAGGTCCTTGTGTCGAGAACAAAACAGATCGGCTTGGCTAACAGCAGCAAGTAGACCATAAAACCCGCCAGATCGTATCGAAGGCTTCCCTAATGTCGGGTGCGTGATATTGAAAGTGCGGCCTTGTTGACTGCACCACTACGGTTGCGCCAAGCATTGACCAAGCCGGCGACACACAAAGCAAGTGTCCTTTGAGGGCTCTGGCCACAGCCGTCTTCGACGAAGGCTGAATTTAATGACTGGCCATTTGCCGACAAATTGCAGTGATTATTCACCCCGCCAAAAATATGTGATTCATGTTATCCAGGGACCCGGCTGAGCGTCCACGAACGAGACACTCCTATGTGTGTGTGCACTGAGAGAAAGATAGAGAGCGTGCGGAAGAGAGATAGTGTACATGAAGGCATCTCAGACTTTCGCATAATTCATTTTCGCCCTCGCTGCCTTTAAGGGTGCAATCCCTGATGGACACTATAACGCACACGCACACACACACAACAGCGTATATGTAATAGGGCGCCGCGAAACATGAAAGGCGGTCCCCGTAGATACGCGTGTGTGCGCGCACGTTAATTCAGACTTTCTACTGCAAATGTGTGTCCGAACGGCTGTGTGCTCCTGTTCGCGGACAGGCCGTCCAGCAGTTTGGCGCCATGATCCCTCCTTTCCCAGGGGTGGCGATCCGGCAACGATGGTGAATTTCCTTTTATTAAAACCGCCGCTTCCCCATTTTGTTTTAACCGAACGGGGGGGGGGCGGAGGGCAGACGTCCAGCTGTCAATACTCGGAACAGGCAGTCAGGTAGGTTACTCACACGTGGCTCTCAATATGCTCAGGAGTCACCGGCGGGGCGTGGGTCCGCGAAGCATCTGGCCAATTATCAACGAAACCTGTGCTCGGAGCTTGAGTCTCCCGATCTGGGGTTGAGGTATGACTGGGTAGTCGACGAGGACAGCTACGACAGAGCTCACCCTCCCGATATTTCCCGCCCTCGTCGGTAAAATGACCAGATTCCGCTGGAGCCCTAGGTGCAGGTCGCGTGGGCGAACGGATATTTTTCATCACTTTTGAAGACTACATATTTCACGGAATACTAGCTGGATTTTCGAAAAATAGTTCCGACTCCAGTAAGTGTTTTATTGATCAAAACTACCAAGATTCTTAACATGGAAAGCTCAGGCCACCTGCCGTGCAACTACAATACCCTTACATCATGAGTCCTTGGGTACATCAAATTGTGGAAGTGATCGTAGTGGTGATACATAGCAGTGGTGGGATCATTACTATTCTGATGGGGCGGCGACGGCAACGGCAACGGCAATAACAGTAGTGCCAGTAGCAATAGTAGTGTTAGCATTGCTAATTATAGTAGTCGTGGTGGTGGTGGTGGTAGTAGTAGTAGTAGTAGTAGTAGTAGTAGTAGTAGTAGTAGTAGTAGTAGTAGTAGTAGTAGTAGTAGTAGTAGTAGTAGTAGTAGTAGTAGTAGTAGTAGTAGTAGTAGTAGTAGTAGTAGTAGTAGTAGTAGTAGTAGTAGTGGTAGAGAGCTGACAATGGATGGCTACAAAACCGTAAGGGGACCCTCTTGTGGCATTCCGGACGGAGTAAATTCCTCCCGGTTTTCACATACCTGTTAAAGTGTAATCCAAAGTGATCTCGATAGACAATAACAGATCTAAACCGAGTTTTGACAAATGGACTCTGGCACAGCTCAAAGCCAACACATTTGGAAGGGGTTTCGAGATAAATTTCGGTTAGAGCCCTCTCCTACCCTCTGCTGTTCGAAGTAAGTTTCTCGTTGTCATTTACGTGATTAGACTATAGCTCATGTTCTCTGGCACATCTAACAGGACAGTTAGTCGAGTGTTGTAAGAGTGTAAGCTTTCAGTAGTAATTTACTGACAAAGCAGTTGTTCCCAAGAACCTCCGAAATGCACCCAATGGCTTTTTGTCTCTCTTTTCGAACATCTCCATTTTTTGGACAGACCTGCGATGAAAGAAGTATATCGATAAAAAGGATTCACTCTTCCCTCTGCTTTCTTCGTTCGACCAGTCCACAGATTCATCTAACAATTGCACTGACAAATTGAACAGGTGACTGGATGAAAGAGGAATGCTCATTTTTTAAGGAAAGCCATTTTAGCCCATGGTTGGACATGGGAATATTGGGCCTCCCCATATTACAAGTGACCTTGTCCTAAATTTCTGGGGTATTCGGGTTGGTATTAGCGTCAGGGGGTTGAGACTAGTGTTAGGGTTAGGGTTAAAGTTGGAACAAGGGATTAGGTACCCCCTGGAATGTGTAATGAGGTCACCCGCAGTGCGAAGGGAGCCCTTATTCCCGTGCTTGACCTAGTTCGTGACTATCACTGTTTAATCCACTCGACATGGCGGAGGTCGCGGAGATATTAGTAATCAGAGTCTATGGCGCCGAGAAACACAGACAAGTACTGGTTTGCGACAAGCGACTGTGGACCGTTTACCTCTCCGTATGCCTCTTATAGTCTGAATTTGAGTCTCTGTCTGCCATCCACACGAATAACAGTGTTTATAGCACTAAAATGATAGATTATTAAGTATGAGACACTGGAGGGGGCGTAAAGGCGTTTAAGTGTGGTTCTGCCCAGACATACAATTAAACTACTCGAGACAGCAGAAAAATCGATAGGGAACGGATATATGTGCCCTCCCCTGAGTTAGATTCCTACAAAGTGACTTTCTAGTAAAATAAAACAGACATGTGGCGTACATACGATTTTTTCTTCTTATGTATTTAATAACCCGAGGTACAATCTCCGAGAAGGTCCCTGTTACTACAGGTGGCCTTGCTTCATAGTTCATGGGAAAGGCTATAAACATCCATTTTAGAGTGAAAAATATCCTCAAACTTGGCACGAAGTAGAATGCACCGTAAATTAAAACAGCGCTCGCGGGAACAAGATACCAGAAGGTGCGATACAACCAGAATAGGCATTTTTCAATGCCGACTTGCTGCCCTGTTTCTAGAGCTATGGTTTCTGGAATGGGCCCGTCATATAAGGTGAAATAATTCGTTATAAGAATATTTGAAAGTAGCCAGGTATAATGTAGCCGTATGTAGCATCAGGTAATCGAACAACAGGACTTCGTCTTTCGTGCTTTTCCCGTCGAGGAACACAAATGTTTTCACAATAGTGATTTGCAAGCTACAATGTTAACTGTACTATGAGGTGGCCTACTGTTAATTTGTTAGAGATTTAAAACTTGCTCCTTCTGAGGGTACTGTAATACTGAAAAAGTGGACTATATTCCTTGTGACCTTTATGTGCATTTTGAATTCAACTCCGCTAGTAATTCTGACTGCTAGTTCTGCTTTCTGTTGCCTGACTTCTTAACAGCAGAAAAAGTAGTAGAGGCTGTGTTATTAATGTGTTTGTGTTAATGTGAGTAGTACATTCGAACCAATTTAAAAGTACGACAGTACTCACCAACAACCGTCATCCACGGCCATATTTGTTCCTCCGGTCCGACTGACCTGGCCGCCGCACTCGACAGGATACAAGGATGCTGCGCAGCACTACCGCGTTTGCACTCTTCCCCACGGACGCAATTAATTTCATTGCCTCCGAAAGGTATGGGTGTGCTGCTTACAGCGGCTGCGTAGTTTGCGGCCGCAGCAATAGCGGCTGCAGCTGTCGCAGTCGCCCTTTCTGAGCCTTCATCTCCGCCCGTTGCATAGGTTCGGTATAGACTGTCACTCGTGATGGTGCCGCCATTGACGCTGGTATTACTTGTAGGGGTATGGACGCTGTAGCCTTGCAGTTCAGCCGAGAGGAAGCCACACATCCCCCTGCTGGGGGGCTGCGGTTCCCGAAAAGACTGATCGCTTCGATGGGGGTGTAACTGCTGATTGGCAGGGAAGAGTAACTGTTCTAGATTGGGAGAGTCAGTGTCTCCGCCTACGCTCTCCCGGCTGCCCCCGCCGCTTTCATCAGAGACGCATTCAGACCCCTTGATAGGATTCTCCAAGGTTAAAGGAATTTCAACAACTTCACCAGCATTCGGACCCCTGTTGATCTCGCCCTCGCCTGGAAGTGGTTGTGTTACGGGCTGTCGCAGACCTGGAAATGTCCAAGGACCAGCAGACTGGTAAGTCGATAGTGCAGCCGCTAGAGGTGCTGCCAGGAGGGAATTCAGACTTGGACCATGTTTGGTTCCAGCAGCCGGTGTTTGGGACTGGCAGGGTACGGAGAAGAAACTCTGGGCCACAGCGGCCGCTGCAGCGGCAGACATGAAATGCCCCGCACAACTGACTGTTGATGAGGGTGTCAGACAGAGTCCATTGACCGCAGAGCTCACAAAGACCTGCCGACGTTTTTGTTGTTCAGACTCCTGGTCTTCCTGCTGTTGTGAGGAGTTTTGTGAAAGGCCCCAAAAAGAAGTCGCTGCAGTAGTTTGTGCAGATTCCGTGTTGTCCATAGGAGTCGAAGGACTTCCGTTAGCTGAATGTACAGTCCTTTCCACGCCTTCTTGTTCTTCTTCTTCTTCCTCCTCCTCCCCCTCCTCCTCATCCTCTTCGTCCCCCTCCTCTTCTTCTTCCTCCTCTTCCCCTTCTTCATCTTCCACCCCTTCTTCCACCCCTCCTTCACTCCCCTTCCCTTTCAGCAGCTGGTCGGAATACAACTTTGTCATGTCTTGACAAGCTGCACCTAAATGGAGCTGTTGAACGTAGGCTTCACCCTGCGGAAATGTCTGATTGACAGCATCGGAGAGACTTTGCGAGACGTGGCTGGGGTAGCCGAAGGACTGGGCTGTTGTCCTGTCCGAGTGACTAAATGGGAACCACACGTTCATGGCTGACGTCCCGAAGAAGCAGTAGATAATAAAAAATCCAAAATTCTGTTACGTAATGGCTGTCGTTGTGCTGCCTGCACCCCACTCCTTTCACGGTCCCGCTCCGCTCCGTGCACAGATTGGCGTGTGCAAATGTCGCAGAACTCACCAATTATCGCTCCCTCCGACCGACTGACAGAAGCGACGAATCAAATTTGCCCCCGGCCTGACACCTGATTGGTGCTGTGGACGCGCCCGCGCATGTATGTTTAGCGGCCTTTTCCCTCAGCGCAGTAGGCGGCCTTCTGCATTAAATAATAAATCAAATCTCAGCCCGCCCCCCTCCCTACACTTCTTCAATCACCACGGCAGGGTCGGCGAACGTGACGGACTTCAAAGGCGACCCGCAATTAACTGCAAAATGCACCGCCTAGTGATTGAAATGCTGGCAGGAAGTAGACGCATGGAGGGAGCAGAGAACGGAGAAGGCCGGCTTCTTTGCGGCAAAGTAAATTTGGCGGACAATTTGGGACAGCCAACCTTTTACATTCGCCTCCCTGAGAAGCTACTCATACAGACCCTGTGTTTATGGGACGCTCTGAGCCTTTCGCGCTGGTCAAAATTATTCTCAACCCCAACAAATTGGACCCCAGGGTTGCCAGTTTATGGTTCTGTCGACCACAAAGCGAGCAGGGGTAAGATTTGCGCGCCTTCACGCAAACTCCGATCGCAATGCTCGCCGCTCTGTGACCGCCGGTGAGGGTTGCAAACCTTTTTACATGTCTACCAGTCAAGGCAGACAGGTGAACACAGAAAATTAAAAAATGAATCTCCCGACCGCCGACGATAACATTTCCGCAGCTTTTGCCTGCAGTAACATCGAGCATGGTCAGAGGTCTTAACGTATGATCAAATCTATATCTCTGCAAAGCAAAGTACATGTTAAAGTATTAGCTTCCAGATGTTCATAAGAGGCATGCGTTTAACTGCCCCGTATCTTACAAAAAAGTGTGAACGAGTTGCTTTTCCTCTGAGTCAAAAGCGGCTAAGAGTAATCGAATTCATTCACCTTGGAGTGAAGTTCGCTGAGGAGCATCGATCTCGCCCACTTTCCTCATCGTAGTCCAGGCGCAAGATTAGAACTCAGTGATGGGAAGTCGACCTGGGGCAGCTGTGAATCTGTCCTCTGCTGATCCCGATCAGCTGACTGAATTGGAGTACACACAAGTTCGACCCTTGCAAACGATGATCCCCTTACCTGCCTCGCGGAGTGAGCTCGGCAACAGTGGCTTGCACCTGAGTTAATTTGTAGTGAGGCAAAATTGCACAGCGTCTACAACACACTTCCTCCCCGCATCCACCCTACACAGATGTCGAGACACCATCAAGACGACCGGGGGATGAGCGCGCGTACATCAGCCGACAAAGCTAAACTAACCGTCAGTGTGTGCAAAAAGCGACCTGGTTCTCATTACATAAGGGATGCTCGGAAGTTGACCCAGTCAGAATCCCGCAGAGGTCACAATGAGAAGACGAGATCGAGTTAACCCGTCAGTTGGAAACATTCCAAGCCACGCTGTGGTAGATTAAAACGCACTGGGTTTATTATATTGATGAATATACTGATTTGCGGTGGGGAGGAATACCCCACTCTCTATTCCATCTCCCATGCACCAGTCAGCCGTCTGAGGCCCTCTGTCAGCCGATGCTGGGGTTGGGCACGGTAGTTGACAAAGACAAGCAGCCAGCCTATGCGTGATACACACGACCTGATCCTCACATCCTATACCAGAATGCATATAAAACATGCTTCCAACTTACGTGAGACGGGTGTGTTCTGACGGACGACTTTTCTTCTGCGATAGCAGCGATGGCAAAGCGGATCGCGTGTTCGATGTCGAATAAACGTATGATGTTATGGGAGTGACACGAGATGCGGAATGGGTTCATATGTGATCGTTGCCTCAACTGACCGAACTGCCCGCGCATATTCAGTCATCGCGTTAGCCTATTTGATCACACGTAAATTCATTAAAAATCTGCGGTAAATCACCACAGATATGATCACACATTTCCACATAAACGATAGTTCGACCGTCGATTTCGACGCTGTCCACCGTGACTCCACAGCGGGGTGGGGCAGAGACGATGACTTGTGCGTGAAGTGATTTATGGTGACTTGCTCAACATTTACGGCACTCTCTTCTCCTCTCCCAACTTGGCTCAGTGTCAAGGCAGAGTTAAGAATACCCAAGATGGGGGCGGACGCAAGTGGATGACACGGTCGAGCTCGCATCTTGGCGTTCCAACCCATACCTCCTGGTCCACACAAAATAACAAGGTTTTGATTCACAACAACAATGGGGGGGGAGGGGGTAGCCGGGTCCCAGAGTGCGCGACGTACGCCGGCAACCGGGTCCGCCACCAAACCCCGAAATGTTGGCATTTGTTATGGTGCGCAACTCCGATAACGCCTGCCAGAGTCCAGTATGGCTCCAGTGTTCAGACCATTTACCACGTGACCCGTTTGGGAGCCACACACACACGACAGTTCGTCCGTCGATTTCGACGATGACCACCGTGTGCCCCACAGACTGCATTGTGGGAGCAGGGACGGTGACTTACGCAGGGGTTTATAGTGCCAGTAGACTTGCGTAGCATCTACCTACACTCTCTCCTCCTCCTCCCCCGCCTGGGCCCGGTGTCAAGACCATGTCAAGAAGACCGGAGACGGGGGAGGCCGCAGGTGGATGGCTCGGACGGATCTTCGCCTTGGCGCTCCACTCCGCACCCCTGGTCCACACACCAATGACCAGGATTTTGACCACAAAACAATGGGGTGGAGGCAGTGGTCCAGTTGTGCGACGAATGCCGACAACAGGGTCCGCCAGCGCACCCCGCCAATGTTGGCATTTGTTATTGCGCACAGATAACGCCTGCCAGAGTCCGATGTGGCCCCCGTGTTGGTCCAGCGCATCTAACACGTGGCCCGTTTTGAGGGCACCACACACACACACACACACACACACACACACACACACACACACACACACACCAGGATTTCACACAGCGGGGATTGCACGGCGTGTCTCTCACTTTCGTGGGATGGCCGTGGAAGGTGCTGCTTCAGCCCGTCCCCAGCCCACCAGTCCGCCACTTCAAAAAACACACACACACACACACACAACGCGACGAACTGCGTGAACCGAGTGCGGGCGTCAATCAGCAACCTTCCTATCCACGACGCTTGACGTGTCGGGATAGTCTCAGACTCAAGTCACCAGTGCAGCCGAAGTCGCATGAGGACTGAGTCGAGATGCACACTTCCCACTTGCGTGGAAGGTGGCAGTTGGTGCATGCGGTGGTGAGAGTTGATGTGTGGTAGTGAGGTGGAGGAGGGTAGGGAGTGAGTGTGTGGTGTAACCGGCAGTTGTCTACCGCAAATCTTCGGGGATGCGCATGTGACCGAATAGGCCCATGCGATGCCTGAAAGTGCGAGGACAGTGTGGGCAGTTGAGCCGAGCTTGGTGGGTATAAGCTGGTGCTCCAGGCACTGGTTCGCCAGTCTCTGTGCGATGGATTCGCAGGTGACCCACCAGGCCGAGGCGTGAGGTGAACTTGCGTGGACAGTGTGAGCATGAGAGGTCGACGGTGTCAGTGTCAGCTGCAGAGGAGGCGGCGGTGGTGGAGGTGATGATGGGCGCGCAGGACGATGGAGCGAGGGTGGGACTGGGCATGGTGAGCGTTTTGGATGTGGTTGGTGTGTCGGAATTGTGGTCAATTCCGCTCTCGTGAGTGCGCATGTGGCCGAATAGGCCCATGCGATG
>CACRXP010000777.1:162278-225373 GCA_902702965.1 Spirometra erinaceieuropaei
AATACTAGTAAATGTACACTAAGCCGTCAATCATGAATGGTTCGAATGACCGCTGCAAGAAAAGTCTCTGCAGTATCGGATGTATTTTTCCCTTGCACTGCAGCCGGTTCCTATGAGAGAAATCAGCGAGGAACATGAGATTAAGCGCGATGTCCAACCAGAAATCTCGCGTCCAGTCAAATCAACCTCCACGTTTTTGAGTACTTATGAACATAGGAATACTTTCAACAATCGAAAAAGTAGTCATTACAGCCCGACCCTCGGTCACAAGCTGGTAGGCTCTTTGACAGCGCGTAGCGTCTAAGTGGGTGAGTGGCCCTTAAAACGGGCCGGTCCAACACGAGGCCTAGTTCGGACTTCGGCAGGTGTTATCGGAACTGCGCAACCATAACAAATGCCAACATTCGGGGTGCGGTGGCGGACCCATTTACTACCCACTCACGCCGCGCCAATCAGGATCTCGACTGTCCTTCCACTGTTGTTGTTGGTAAAATCTTGGTCAAGTGTTTGTTGTGCACCGGGAGTGTGACGATACGCATAGGTGTGGGTCTCGCCGTGCCAGCTACCTGCGCCCTCTCACGCGTCCGGTCTTCTTGACTCTCTCTTGACACCGAGCCCGGATATGGAAAGAAGAGAGAGTGCGGTATATACATTAAAATTCCACTATCACTATAAAAGGCATCACGCAAAAGTCCCCATGTCTGCTCTTACCCTGCTGTGAAGCACAGGGTGGGAATCGTCGGTCACAACGTTCGAACTGTCGAGCGTATCCAGGAGGCCCAAACAAGCACGCCCAGTCATGATTTAAATGGGGAGACCGAAAGCACCAGAATGAGGAGTTTTACTGTGTACGGAACCTCGAGTCGCCGTGGTCACTGATGGGACCAGAGAGCTTCCCGACTGTATTAAGTCATGATCCATAGAGATCTGATATGATTGAGGTGTCCAGTGATTAAAGAAGCTAGTGAAGAGCAGGCTTAAACATCTTTTGTCCAAATGGTATGTGTGTTGAATTACCCGAGGCGTAAGGCGTCTTGTGGCCTGCGTTGGCGAGGAGGCCTGCTTGTTCAAAGGGAACATGAACGGCTGTGACTGTCTGGTGGCATGCATGTCCCAACTGAAGTCGATCGGCTGAGATTAGATAAAGTTGCTTTGCAGTGGGAGCCTTTTTCATGGAGTTGAGCGAGTGTGATTCATTTGGAACCCGAAACAAACAAGGTAACTAGTGAAATGATAAACAGTCACAGCTCCCTGCAAGTAGAGCAGCCTCACAACATACCCTCCAACCATCGGCTCTTATTTCTTTTTAGGTGGCCTCTGGTCTCACTTTCTCGTCCCTCTCATCTGCCAACGCCACTTATTAATCATGGCGGTTGCCTTGTAGGCGTAGGCCTGCGCCTCTGGAGTTTGCGATGTAGTTAGGGAAAAGTATGATAAAAGGTCGCTCACCGATCAGGTTACGGGACGTGCTCGTTGAAAAACCTGCCTTGGGGCCTAATTTAGAGTCCTCGTGGACAATTGCCTACTGACAAAGACAAGGAAAACCAGGGTGACCATTTAGCCGTCGTCACTCACCTTTACCGAACTCCAAGCCTGCAGGCACTTGAGGTTCGAAAATTGTTTCTTTTAGGTATTAGACGTTAGTAATTCCACCTCTCTAATCATTGGGCTTGTTGTCCTGTCAGCTGTGATCGGGTTTATCAATTATTGTGGGAGGGCGTTCCCTGGCCTGTGTCGATACCAGGTTATCTACAGATAAATATATAATGAAAACCGACAGGGCAACGGGCTCGTGGCCCTGTGGGAAGAGGCGTGGACTTCTAAACCAAAAGGTCGCGAATTCGAGGCTCGGGTGTTCCACACTTCGGGCTTGGGTATGGCTGGCTGATGACGGTTAATAGATCAGAAATGGCCATTCCAGTCTCCCTTGTCTTTGTCGGTAATACTATTCTGCCATATATATATATATGGAGTGGCCATTTCTGGCTTATTAGCCGTCGTCAGTCAGCCATACCCAACCCCGAAGTGTGGAACATCCAAGGCTCGAACTCGCGACCTGTTAGTTAGAAGTCCACGCCTCTAGCCACTGAGCCACGAGCCCGTTGCCTTGTCGGTTTCGATCGGGCATATACAAAGGTAGGGGGCGCTCACCGATCGTTCTTACGGAACTCACTCGTTCCGTTGTGCCTTACGGGCTCTTTCTCTCGAGCCCAACCAGCAGCCGCACAGTGGCGCATGATATAGGCAAAATGGCCTGACCGACAAAGATATAGATATATAGATACTACTACTATATATAGATACTACTAGTCGCTATACAACTGCCTGCGGGGGTTCTAGATTGAACCCCGAGGGCAAACGAAACGAGCGCTTCCCGTAACCTTATCGGCGAGCGTCCCTTCACCATAGCTAATACACTCGATCAAGCCCGACAGGACAACAACTCCGTGGCTCAATAACCAAAAGAATCCGGTTTCGAACCCCAGGTGTTCTGAGGGCTGGAGTTGGGAAGGGCTGGCTGACGATGGCTACTAAACCGGAAATGGCCTCTTTGGTCTCTCTTGTCCCTGTCCGTAGTCTCTCCCCTATATATGCAGAGCGATAGTACCGGCAAAGACAGGGGGACTGGAGCGCCCGTTTCTAGCTCATTAACCGTCATCAGTCAGCCATAGCCAACCCCAGGTTTTTGCAACCTCTAAGGCTCGAACACACACGCATGCAGCTGATCTTAAAGTTGTGAAAAAAATCTAATAAGTCGATTAGCCAGCCAGTCGCATCTCTCAGCATTTCACCCAGGCCACGTCAAACCATCTCCTGAGCCACGGTAAAGGCCATTAGCGAAGTAAAAAAGAACGACGAAATCGGGCAAGTGTCTTAGTCTCCCTACGATGACGAATACACAAATCTAAGCTTGCTTCGGCTCGCTATCCACTTATTCCCTTGCATTTTCCACAGAACTTTCTGTCTTAAAATGACGACGAGGGCTGGTGCGTCTCAATACCACGGTTAGGCATAAATTTCTCCCAGCGGACAGAGAGGGACGATTTCGAAGTTGGCTCTGGAGGAGCGAAAGTCCTAGTATTGCAGATGATTTGTCAGAAAAAATCCGCACCTCACGTGCTATCTTTGGTTATGTCGTCCGTTGTCTAAATCGGGCGATGACTGACCAGTACGAAGAAGTGGCACCTCTCAGGCCGCCAGGACCTCCTGACACCCGGTGCTAAAAGAAGATAAATTACTCGGAATTGAGGCGTGCGGGGGTTCTACCGTGTTGCTGAGTTTTGCAATCAACCTCTCAGGCTCTGGCCTATAACACCTAAGGACTAGATTTGTCTTAGAACAGATACTTGAGTATAGAGCAAGTGACTGATTAAGCACAGATTAACCACAGATTCTTCGACGATTTTAAAATTATTTTTGTCCCAAGAATCATCTTGAGCCAAACGTCGAAAACAGATCCGGTTACTAAATTTCCGACGAATTTGCGCGCGGCTTAATTTTTTCGCCATTGTGCTTGATCGTGATTTGCGACATAGCGTGTTTGTATGCAGTCGGTCGCCCTCAGATTTACGTAGTCAGCTGAGCTATAATTGACAGTCCACTTCACATCCTTGAATGATCTAAATAACCGCTATTTTGAAGCATGTCTATACCGGCAAAAGTGGAACGCTGTCTGCTAGCTAAACTATGGCATTGACTCTGGTAACCTTCATAGATTTTGCTGAAAACAGTCCGCTAGCGGTGGGTGCCGTGTCATTTGCAGCATGCCGCACGAACTTGATCGAGATAAAAAAAACTGCCTAGTGAACGTGATTTCGGCGAAATTACGTTGCGAGCTCCTTGGGGGTGTTAAGATAGAGAAGGTGGTCGGTAATAACAGACAACGTTTACCTAAATTCCTGGGAAATTAAGGTAACCGGTAAGGCAAGAATTAGGACAACGTCTAGAGTTGTGGTTCGGGTCAGGTTTAAGGTTCGAATCATGCAGAATAGCATTACCGACATACACAAGGGAGACCGGAATGGCCATTCCTGAATGATTAGTCGTCGTTAGTCAGTCATACCTAACCCCGAAGTGTGGAGCACCTGGAGCTCGATCTCACGGTCTGTTGGTGACAAGTTCAACGCCCCTAACTACTGAGCCACGGGATCGTTGTTTTGTCGGTTGCGATTGAGGATATACAATGGTAGAGGGGCTCTCACCGATCGTCCTACTTGACTCACTCGTATTAGGATTAGTTTAAGGGGTACGACACGGACATAGGTAACATTCCTGGAAGTTTGCTCAAGGCCACCTGTATTAGGGGGGGGGGGGGAGCGTTCCTACTCTCGTGTCCTACCGAAGTGGGAGTGGGGGTGGGGTGGCAATTCCGTGCATTAATTCAGTTGTATGGCTGAATGTCCGCAGACGTAAAAGGAGCATATCGCTTCATTTACTTTTCTTCGGCAATCGTAACTACGTAGGCGACCAGTAAGCGGCCCTTCTGACAGCCAGCGTACAGGTTTGTATGAGATACTTCGTATACTAGTCGGCGCTGCTGGTGTCCATTAATTAATAGTTTGGGTCTACGCAAGAATGGGACCCCAACTATATGTGACCATGCACACCCTCCTTTGTCCTGACTTCGACCCCAGCCGTCGCAACCTTGACCCCAAATCCAACTCTCCTACACCTAACTCAGCACGCAGGTGTGTATGAAATACATCGCAGTTACTTAGCATTTTATTCGACATTGCAGTAATAATTAACTAACGCCTTCTAACCGAGACCATACGTTTAAATTTCAGTTGAAGTGTCGGGATTTTGGTCGTCACTGGTAGATCTAAAACCTTTTGAGTGTATCCTCACAGAAATACATGTGTTAAAGGTTTCCTCGCTCGCTTTTCTCTGCCTTATTTCGCTAGATAAACGGTGAATGCGGACAAAAGCAGTTGGAACGCCTTTTGATAAATAATTTGCATTCTGTTACCAGGCAACTTTTTGATCCTGGTAACTCCTTATAACTCGCAGCTGAAGGCTAGTAAGACGGAGTGTTTTCAATTTGAGATGTCCATATTCGCAGTTAAGGGTAAACATTCTCGGCATTAGCCTTAGTTGCTTAAGACGAGGTGAGATAGGAATCGCGGTGTACGTGTATACTTAACGAATCCTCATCCTCCTCCTTCTCCAGCCACGCCAACAAGGAATGTGTTCGCCTAGAACAACCTGTTGATCTTTTAGTTTGCAATGCTTTTTTTCCAAACGCTTGTTTTTTCCAAAAAAATTACATTCTGCCCTGCGGTATGCTAGACAGGAACAGATTCCATTCGAGATTCGCGTGCCATCACAACATTTCCGTCTGAGTAACATTCAGGCATGAGGGAGGGCACAAACTCGAGTTCCACGTGCCGCGGTTGCGAATTTAGAACGCCGTCACTGCCATGCCTGCGTGAGTTTCCAACCTCTTCCCTCTTCCTTATGACGTTACAAGGGTTGGATGAAGTCTAGTCAACTGCTATGATTCCATACGCTCGCAATCGAGACATAGTGACGTTGACTGGTCGCCGACTGGTGTCAAATTATTCTCATCTTTTCCTGTCCACGTTAATTTGGCAGAGGTTTTAGCAAGGTGACATTTCTTCCACCCTTAGGCGTCCGCCTAGGTCAAATTAAGAAAAATTGGAGTGCCTTGTAGGGATAATAAATCTTACCTCGAAATGGAGAATCCCGGCAGTGAACGGCATGCTAACTACCTCACGAGGGGCCCTGCCCCACAACTCCATACCTTACTCTCCCGTCTGACGCAGTTTATTGAAAAGCTGTCCGTAACACTCGGGAGATGGCACCCAAAAAATTCCGCCTAACCAAAACAGCCTGTCTTACGGGACAGGTGGTAACAGGGGTTTTATGGGTGGCGGCTGGTCGGGATGTATGATACTAGCCGATGGAAAGCCTTATTTGAACAGGTGAATGATCGAAGTTGGCCCGCTCTCCGTTCCGTTATTACAAAATGGGTCGCCAAAGTCAGTATAAAGGTAACGGACGAGTTGAAGGCGTATAATCGTCTTCCCTCAAAAGGTTATCTACATTTCTCTGTTAACCCCTCAAAGAACTTCAAGGACACTACCACCGGACTACACACCAATGCCATCGAGGCATACTGGAGTAGACTGAAAAGGAAACTCCACGAAGGAGACCCTGTATGTTGTCGAGTTGTGTGGGCTCACATAGACGAAGTACAGTATCGTCTTTGGCTTGGCCTCAATGCCATGTCTTTGACAGATGCCTGGGAACTGTTCCTGTCCCATGTTGTGCAGACTCATCCTATTTAAAAGTAATTTTGTTTTGTAATAAACTGTCATAATTCGAATGTATGCCGTATATTCATGTGTGCGTGTGTAACGATGGGGAAGGTTGGGTAACAGCGACCACCGCCCATGTAACCTCCTGCGATGTTCGTTCGGCCAGCCCATGTTAGGTCGTCGAGGAAAGTCCAAGTAGTGCGTGAAAGTAGGCCTGCAACCGCAGATATAACCGGAAGGCGTTTGAGTCCACTGTTAAAGGTATTATTTCTAGGGAATGGATTTTTGGGGTGCCATCTCCCGATTGTCACCAAGCTGTCATGTTTTAGTGCCCGAGTGTACGCTGGTTATCTGGCACATACAAAAAGAAGAATTATTTAAACTTTTTCCCAGTTAGGTTTACGTCTAGGGTTAAGGTTAGGTATTAGCGTTAGGGACTGGAGTAAGAACCAGTGTTGAGGTTGGTATTGACCTATGACATCGCTCCGTGCTATCGAAATCACGTTTTTGAGACACAAGGCATGGAGCCTCTGTGAACCCTCTTCGCTAGCGCATATCCCTGTCCTGAGGGTTGGACCGGTCCATGGCCCAGTCCGAGGGGTCAATCGGTTAACGATACTGCAAGTGTTTGCAGTACAGGCGGCACGGGCACGTTACTTGAACAGACAACCTTGCTGAAACCGTCGTGTACAACTAAGATACCTCCCTTATTTATCTTCGAAGAGCAGGGGATGGACTGGACCTCCTGTCTTTGACCCAGCCCTATGGACACGGTCTTACGTGGCCAAACGGCTGGAATTCCAACTGGTAACCCAGTCCCTCGTCCTTCTCCTCCAAAAGCCTTTAAAGAGACATAGATTATTTGTACGATTGTTTCTGCAGGGTGATCTACACGAGGAGCGTACCATGACGTCTGCACAGCAAACACTTGCTGTATTGGTGACAAGTTGTGTCAAATAGAAAAACAGTTAATCGCTCGGAGTGGGCCATGATTCCGTCTACGCCAGTAGAGTCCAGCCCTCAGGGAGGATACGTGCGCTAAAAGGACTGTCTCAAAGGTCTGGCGATAGGCGTCTGTAAGTAGTGGGCCTAACCAACCGATGATGCGCACTATTGGCCATTTCCCTAGTGTGGTGTCTCCTGTAAGTGCATTTCAGGCCGTATGCATCCTAACGCTACTTTTGACATGAGCTAGTCCTGCACGTGGATGCTTTTTTGTTTTTAACGCAGTTTCCAACGTTTTTACTCCTATCTCTACCAAACCACCTGACGTATGAGCAGACTGCAAAACAGTTGTCATAAGCAAAGAAGTCTTTTAACAGACTCCTGAGATTCCTGTACAGGGTAGCCAATGACGACAAAGAATGGGGCGGCTATTTCTGCGTTAGCGGCGGCCGCCAATCATAAGAACTCAGTGGCAGGCTTGTATAACCTGGGATTCGAACCCGATTTCACTGCTCTGTTGGACTTTAAATACGTAAAAATAACCATGAAAACATATGATTTTTACTTCGCTGCTCGGATCCCAATGGGTAAGGGTGCCACAAACATCACAGTACAGAGGGGCCAGTGCAGTCCGATCGCTCGGCCATTCCACACAAACACACATTCCGTCAGTTGTCAGCCTTCCAAGCCAAGGCTTCTAACGAACCATAATAGATTAAAGCGCATCAGACTTTTTTATATTGAGGTATGTGCGGTGAAACTGTCAACCTCATTCCCTCCTCCCACTTCCAGCCAAAAGTGCACTGTCCGAGCCGTTCAGTAGTCCTATGTCGTGTAGACATGCATGTGGTGAGGGGGGATGAATACCATTTGCCCGAAAGGTCTCCAGTAGAGAACATTTGACACTGACTTTTGTGACAGTCGGTTTGTTTGCGGTCCTGCCATTTGAGTCTTAGGCTCGTCAGTCCTGCCCAACTGTCCTCCCCTTCCCCCCCCCTCCCCCTTTAAACAGCCACACTACCTGTTTTACACAACAAGAGAGTTATTTTTTGCCTATTTTTACTTTTTTGGGCAGTTCGAGTGAAGACAAACGCACTTTTGCATTCAGTTAAGAATTTCATTTCGGTCAGGAAGGAACGCAGCCATTAGAAAAACGTGTGATGAATGCTCGCGGGAAGCGGTTATGTTTTACAAATAACTCTGCTGCGGACGAAATGCATCAAATGCCCAGTAGTTGTTAATGACGATGTCTGCAGTCGGGGCTGACAGAGATGGAAAGTATTAATAGTATTGGCACATCTGACACAAGTGTTTGCCTTGAGGAATTCCTAAATGCAGTCTCTGTGCGCGTTCTCGGAGAAGAAAACAGCCCGAATGTGGGCGACTACTCACGCGTGTCCAGGAACAAACCGTTACTTAACCGAATAAATATTCAAGACATTTGCAGCGCTCCAAGCTGGTTATGTTAACTGACAGTCCAGTCGTTATATGTGATGACGTCCGCTGTGTGCCCTACGTGGTGAGCAAAACACGGCTAACTTGTGCATGACTTAGTTTATGGGGGGGGGGGTGGACTTGCACAGCATCTACCGCACTCTCTCACCCTTTTATCACCCACTTCGCCCTAGTGGCACGGTATAGTCAAGACGACCGGAGGTAGGCGCGAGTGCAGTACTTGACAATTCCGAACAGGTGTGATAACTGCTATGCTAACAACCATGTACTTTCTTTTAATGCATTAACCACCCTCTCGGAATGTCTAGATTTCAGGGGCGCGGGCCTTGTTAAAACCTATTTCTTTAGCCTCATCGTCAACGTGGTTAGAAACCAAAGTTTAAGTTGATGTGCCACGGTTCCAAGACATCCGTCAATAGGTTCCGTCATAGTCATTCTTTAACGCAAAAATTTGTTTGTCAAAACAAAGTTTCCACAATTACTTGTGGATCTCAAATCCTCACTTTCTCATACGTTACACTTATGAACCCTCCGACCATTTAGCTGCACATTACGAGTGCTAATGTAGCCGTTGTTACCACTAACATCCTCGTCACTACCTTAGCAACCTCCAGCAACAGATACGTTCTATTTTTTCCTCTTTATTTACCCCTTCTCCTCCTTCCGTTCAACTCCTCCGCACTCTAACCCTATTTTCTGGTTCATGTTTATATAACGCAATGAACATTGGTGTTCATGGGAACTAGTTCGCCTCATGTGCAAGATCAGTGCACTCTAGCTTTGTGTAGGCACGTTTTAGGACTTTACTATAACATTCCTCCCGTCTTTCCCAGAATGCGACCTCATGTCTGTCTGTTCTGCACAGACCTTTTTCACAGCAACTCCAGCAGTCCTTTTTGGCCTGGTAGTCGAACTTGTTGGCATCACCAGTGTGGGCCAGTTCGAGGAGTCTCCTAGGGGATGGAGGACGGCGTGTTGCAATCTCCGCCATACTGTTCCGCCTCCTCATTTAACCGGTCTTCGAGGGGCCAGTGGAGAGTTACACACGGACCGACAAGTGTATGTGGTTTGGCCAACACTTGCGCGCGCAGTCGTCGTAGCCTGATTCTCATGACCCGTGAGATACCCTGCAGGGGCCCATCTTGATTCTCCCGCGTTCTTTCAAGTCAAGTGGTTGTTTATTTAGCGCGGACCTCGTGAGAGCAGGGCGGAAGACACATTGTAGGTCTCTGGTGCAGTGTGAACTAATTGCTTGCTCGACTGCAGAGGGGGGAGGCGAAAAAAGGTGAGAGGTGTTTGTTTAACACCGGGAGTGTCGAGAGCTATGGGGGGGATAGCAACACGAGGCAGAAGGAGATGAAGAATCGGCTGGCCGCTGGGTGCACCTGGCTCAAAACGAATCTAATGCCTGTTAAGAAGCATTATTCTCTGCACCATCAACAAGGGGGCACTTGTGAGAGCAGTGTGTTCAGTGAAGCTTTTGTCGAGCTAAGTCAGCCGAGACCAGAAGAAGACTAGTGGCTCTTTCACCCACCCTCCCCTCTCCCATGAGCACAGTTTGCTTTCCAGGCGAACCGGAATCTGGCAGGTCACCTTTGGAAACGTTGAGATATCCACGGTGAAACTTGGGAAAGTGGAGTGAACTGCTGACATCTCGGAGAGTTTGGTCGACTTACCTTTGTCGAAGCATTCAATGCGCAAAATCAAACAGAAATGCGAATGGCTTACCGAGCTAGTCGACGTTAGGCTTTGCTTTTGCTCTCTCGGACCTTTTGGCATGTATTTGGGAGAGGGGCCTGACAACCGAATTCTTATGAGTGAACATCGCCATGGAGGCTGATTGAACCTCTAAGAGGGCTCCTCAGTCTGACGGCTTTTTTCGCCCCCGTCGGGTGAGTTCGTCGTCGGACCGTGTCTACTCGACTTCATTATGTTCTGTGTTGCCGTCTCATTCCGGTCTTTATGTACACGTTGACGCAGGACTTTATAAGCTGCGAGGAGGTCAAGATGCCTATTGGTGGAGTTGGCATTTGAACACCACGTCTCAAGTGCTATTTCTTCTGTCTTTACCTTGTCCCGGTTTAAAACGTTCGCTACCTGGAGGCCAACGGTATAGCCAATTCCCCCCATGTGCGTTGTAACATGAGAGTTTGGGTCTAGCCTGCAAATTGCCAGTTGGTCTACAATCATCCTCCCGTTTCCTCTTACATTTTCTCATGGGCCGTCTTTCCTCACCCGGGACTATAAAACTTTAAAGAGTTGTAATAAACGAAAAACAACGCCGGCCGTGGAACCAACAAGGACCTGAGTAGCAACCTTGTTTGCTTAATACCAGTTCTACCACTATGATCACACTAACTCACTTCTTGTATGGCTTAATAAAAGCCCACTGAAGAATCATCGGAAACATTTGAATACGGAGTAGTTTTCATCTTAACCTCAATATGCGTATGTTTCATAAAAGTCGGCGGCTTGCATGCGGTCGGTTAAATAACTGTGGTTGAATGAATATGGGTTCGATCCGAACTAAACTTACCCATTTTACTCGGATGCGATTTTTCTACAGCATACGACTCTTCTAACTTAAGTACTTTTTGCTGCGCTACTAACGAGATTGTGACCGATTTCTGTGAAATGACTTCAGATTCAGAAGAAACTGACTGAGATTCAACACATTAAAACCAAGTCTCTGTATTCCTGTACGTTTTCACCTTGCGAACTGGGCCCTTATCTAAGTCAACGTTCGACAGTTCGATCGTTGCGAACAATGACTTCCCCGTGCGACCCGCGAATTGCGCGCAGTACTTGATAAAGATAAGCAGCCTCTCTACACGTGCCACGCACGACCTGGCTGACGCGCAACATGCTGGGCTTTTACTTTGGAGGGGGGAGGGGGTAGATATCATGTGCGTAGGAATGTCATAAAGGCCACAGTGCTAAGGAATCACTGAGCCTGACTCCCCGTTCTCAGGCCAGTCACTCCAGATACACTAGACAGTTCGACCGCCGATATCCAAAATGTCCACCGTGTGTCCCATAACGATGAGAGAGCAGGCACGGTGCCATGCGCAGGGATTAAAGTGAAAGCAGGCTTACACAGCATCTACCGCACTCTCTCCTCCTCCCCGCCGGAGCCCGATGTCACAACATAGTCAAGAAGTCCAAAGGCGGTAGAGGACGCAAGTGGCCGGCACGGCCAGGCCCGCACCTGGGTATACAACGACATCGTCTGGTCCGTAACCAGGACTTTAATCATCAACAACACAACAACGGGTCAGAAGGCCGAGGATGACTGGGCAGCCGTACTCAGGACACGGATACCCAGTGAAAGCGCATGCGAATTTACTGGCAGAGAAGCAGGTGACAGCGAAATGCCAGCGCATACCCGGCTGCGAGGGCCATGGTTTGCTGAATCATGGCAAAACAGACGCACACACTTCTCCGCATACACACACAGTGCTGATCACATGGACCGAGTTATCCAGTCGGCTGACAGCCTTACAACCCATAACTGTTGGTGTGTCTTGATAGATCTAAGCGCGTTTGATTTATTATAGGGAGGAATGTGCTGACATGCCGTGGGGATGGTCCACACAGTGATCGGATGAAGCTCTATAGCTTGCAAGAGGCGGGCGAATGATTTTCAAAGGCACAACGCTCGCCGACATTCAAGACAGTTTGACTGTGATCAGCGACAACGCATATCGCGTGCCGGTATGAATTGGGCACAAAATAGGAAACATACTCGTGAATTAGTTTATAGAAAGGCAGAATTATACAGCATCTACCACACTCCCAGAGCCATTTGGACATACGTCGTCCATAAGACTGAACACATGTGAACAATATGTGGTGTCAGCCTTTTGACCAGGTTGTTTTCACGTATGCAGTTGAGATGTACGTCCCCCTTCGTCTCCTTAGATAGTCATGTCATCTTTGAGGCTTTCAATCGGTCAGGTAATGTATTCAGAAAGAAGTGGGTGTTAAAATGCTGACCGTTAAAAGCGGAATACCGACAGCACAGACGGAGGAGTGGGAGTTGTATTGCTTTAGCTTCAGTTAACCTTATGTCTGACTATATCTCCACGTACCCATTGGTGAGAGCGTTTCAGGTAGAAAGTCCTGTCAACTCCGGCTCCATTATTGCGTTGTATCCACCGTCATGCTGCCGTGGCCCCAGTTACACGGCACCCTGCTCCTTTTGTGAAAAAAACTCTAGTAATGGGACATTTGCGCTTACAACCTGTTGAGTGGCCCCTCACTGGGGCTGTGTTGTTTGATGCTTTAATGCAAGCACAGCATGATATGCCCGTGCCCTTCCAGTTTGTACTAATCTATGCAGGAAATGCAGACGGTAAGTCGACGGTCAGCAGAGTAGAAGCGCCGGCATCATCGCCAGAGCCGACGGCTCAGTCAGCCAGAACCATTACTGGCAGACAGAGAGAGAGAGGGAAAGAATGTCACCAAGTGACATTTACGGACCCTGGAGACAATTCTGAGGCCTCATTTCGTCAGAGTCTTTCCATCGTCCCCCACCATCCAGCCGGGTCGTTTATATTAGAACTAAAGTTTCCGCTATATTTTCACTAAGCTGTGGCATCTGGGCTAGTGTAAGGCTGTTTAGCTTAGCTTAATTGAAATGCTGCCTTCTGCTCGGCCCTCCCCCCCCCCCTTCGTCGTGAGTCATCCGGTCGAATCCTTCCACCCCTGACATTTAAATCGCACGCACGCCCATCGGAGCTATGATTGGATAATCACATGAATTGGGACGTGAGATTTAATGAGAATATTAATTTATTGTGCTGGTTGCGTCGCGCTATGACTAGTCTCTCGAGACCAATGGTAGTATCGAAACTCAGCTTATTCTTTTGCCAGTCCTTCCTTTATAAATCAGATCTTTCAAAAGAGGAAGCGTAAATGCATAATTCACATTTGTACACATTTGGTAGAAAATTACGTCCTCTTCCAATGTTATACTCGAAGAAATGGTATAATTAGGTTATGCATGTTTTTCATGAAGTATAATTAAATTTTTAAAGGCCCCAAAATTCAATGAGAAAAATTAGTGCTACTTAAGTAGCCACTTTTTATGGAGTTCGGTTTTTGCATGCGGTCGAAAGGAGTTCGTTCGAAAGCCGGCATCCCCTGGTAACTGAATTATTGTAGAATTATTCTGCAGGATGATTAATTTTACAACCCCACCTAAGTAATCTTTCCGAGTCGAAAGCGGATTTCAGAATTTCAGTTAACATTTCATGAGTTAGCACGCCTACTGCATATATATCCACTTGCGTACGCGCTGGCATTCACTGTGCGTTTAGGGAAAAATCGGCAGGAGAAACTTTGAAGACCACGTTAAGAATAAGAATCATTTTTCGAGGGAAGGAGAATGGGCACTAAAACGTACTGGTTGATAGCATGCATGCTCGGATGCAGTATAACCAAGTATGTTTATATGTATATAAATATATATGCATAGGCAATTAGAGAGATAGTAAACCAGACATCTGTTGTTGTGGTGTTGCCAGCGCTTTTCTCACTTTGCCCCTGCTCTCACACATGTTAAGGTCCACCCTCGCCTGAAATGTTTAGTTCCTCTTCTTGGGCAGGGGGGTGGGGGCCAGAACCCGAAATGCTATCAGATCCTCAGAGCCATGCTTCAACAGGCGACGTGAAGGAACCAGGCTGGGTATATTGAAGGCCGGCAAGATACGAAACGCCACATGCTCCACCCTCGCGCCTTCCGCGATCTGCCCTTTGCCTTCGTGGAGGGGGTGTTCTTGTAGTCGCACTGGCGACAGTGGGGTGGGACACCTTGGCTTAACACGACAGGCGTCGGCACGAAAACAGCAGTCGACGGCACGCTTGCATTCTGATTTAACAAGATAATCTGCTTGGGACATGAAACAGGACTGACCGCGGAAACATGCCCCGTGCTAGTACCTGTTGGCAAATGTTGGAAATTTCACGAGTGCCGGCATCCGATGAAGGGGTCGCTTGGCTGATTCTAGACAGTGGTAACTCTGGACGGTGTCTGCCAGACCGATCTGTTTGCGGGCTGTGCTGTTTGGCAGGCGATGATGTTGACAAAAGGCAGAGCTGTTTTTTTACTGCAGTCTTTCTACTTTTTCTCCTATGCATTTCACAAACCATTCATGAGGTTTATTCTTAGAGATCCAACCCTGCGGCGTTGGAGTTGAGTCGACGCATCTAATGCCTTTTTCGACATACAGTGAGTGACCCATCTCATGAAATGCTGGCTGAAATTCTGAAATGCGTTTTCGATTAAGAAGGATTACTTGGTCGCGGTTGTAATACCGACTACCTTACGACATACTCTTATAACATTTCGGACTTGGCAGGATGTCGGCTTTTAAATGCATTTCTTTTCTATCTCCTGTAGAAAGCGTACTTGGTAAAAAATGATTACTTAAGTAGCATGCATTTTTCCTATTGATTTTCGATGGCCTTGCAAATTCTGATATATTTATAGAAACCATAAATAAGCAGACGCTTTCTTTTAGTCAATCAATAGTGAATTACGTCTTATTTGTATTTTATACTTAAGGAAGGAGTATAACTAGGTTTTAAAAAAGTTTCTAATTATGAGACTTTTTAAGACCGCGAAATGTCAAGTCACATAGCATCGTACCTGGCCGTTTGCCACTGCTTCTCATGAAATGAACAACATGATCCACATCCATTGTAAAATTTTATGGAGTCTGTATGATATCTCTTTAACGACATAAAAAATATGTGATTTTCTTTACGCGGAACGCATGCACCTTGTTGAGTGAAATCACTTAGCGCTAATGCAACGAATGATCAGGCTCCAAATTTTTCGGCAATTAGAAAACTTTGTAAAAACCTAATTATACTTCTTCCTTAAGTATAAAATATAAAGAAGACGTGATTCACTATTGATTGACTAAAACAAAGCGTCTGCTTATTTATGGTTTCTATAAATATATTAGAATTTGCAAGGCCATCGAAAATCAATAGGAAAAATGCATGTTACTTAAGTAATCATTTTTTACCAAGTTCGCTTTCTACAGGAGATAGAAAAGAAATGCATTTAAAAGCCGACATCCTGCCAAGTCCGAAATGTTATAAGAGTATGCCGTAAGGTAGTCGGTATTACAACCGCGACCAAGTAATCCTTCCTAATCGAAAACGCATTTCAGAATTTCAGCCAACATTTCATGAGTTAGGTAACTCACTGTACTATACTGAAATCCAACGAGGGGAGGGGTTAGTTTTGTTGCGACGAAGGTCGGTTAAATCAAATGCGCATGTGACCAGGGGAAAGTTTCTGCATGTTAACCATAAACATCTACAGCTGTGCAGCTAAGGAAACCTTGGTCTCGGAGCAAATCATTTCAAGGGAGAAAAGATGGTTCATGAGACAAATTCCAAAGGAGGTCTTAACACAGTTTTCGGAAAATGCCTTCTCCCGCAGCTTTGGCAAAGTGTTTAGGGAACGCATATGCGAGAGTATGTAAGTCTACAAGAAGTAAGATTCGCCTGTGACACTGTCAGGCTCTGAAACTAGTCGTAGGCCCATTTACATCTTGCAAGTGCTGTTTTTTTTCGTTTGTTACAAAACGACAAATATTCACTTGGGAGAAAACGTCCATGACCTCTGAGCAACGTCCATCACTAGAGAGTGCATCAAACACGCCAATAAGGATGTTATGCATACGCTATGTTATGATATCTCGCAACGCATATACATAGGCGGCTGTCCTCGCCGTTAAACGGAATTTGATTATGCATTATTCATTGACACCACTATAAGTACCTAACCTTTAATGTTGCAATTTGCCACTTGGGAGCCGAATTTGGAAACTCGAGCATAACCGGAATTTTCGACGTGGGCCGATGAGGACGATTTATCAAACTGGAAGCGACGCTAGACGTTAAATCTCTTCTGTCAACAGCAAAGGTTTTCAGAGAATTCAGGTGGCTGCCAGTTCTACGGCAGGAGATGTAATTCATAGGCTGTTGTCCTGAGCACCCCTTTAGCTTGCGGCAACACTGGAGCGTTTAGAAGAACTCGCGCGAAGAAGAGGATGCAATCACGGGTCTTCTAATGGCAAAAGATCGAAATATGTTTTTGTGGAAAGTTCGCCTTTTCGCATGCTCTTAGTACCAGATACCCATTTTTTTCGGGGGCAATAATAAATCACAGTTTGATGGTGTTTGACGGAGCACGACCTCTGAAGATTTAAGATATTCACAACAGTTCATTTGGTAGTTGCAGGCTCTAGCTGACGACCTCGAATGATTCTGCTTTACGTCGTCTTCAGTCGGTTTTATACTGAAGTGCGATCCCAAAGTATGCTAAACCGATCCAAAGTCGCCTTCCCGAAGCTGAGGAGTTTGAACTTGACGCGCTTTTCAAAGCACAAGACGTTTTAATAAATGCTACTTTACATCAGAATGCACGCTGTACGTTGAGTTTGAACGTCATGGGGACAAACATCGGTCAAGCTCATTATTTAGACAATTTAACACGTAGGTTTTCTTTATATATAGGTAGTGCATGATTACACTTTTTAAAATCCTTATTCACAGACTACCTTATGCATTTTGAATGAGAAAGGTTGTGTGTGTGTGTGTGTTGTGCCACCCCCCAAAACGGACCACGTGGTAGATTTGCTGAACCAATACAGGAGCCATATGAGGTATCGCTTTCCGACACCATAACAAATACCACAATTTCGGGGTGCGGTGGCATACCCAGTTGCCGGCTGGAGTCACTCACACCGGGACCCCTGTCACACCCCGTTTTCGGTTGTTGCTTAAAATTCTGGTTATATTTTGTCAACCAAAAATTCTGGTCGGTTGTAGTTCTCTGTAGCACATGATCCCTCGTCCTTGATGTGGGTGCGCGTATTTTAAATTTCCCACTTTATGGTTGGAAATGGAATGCAAGGTAGTTGTGAGGAAGAGAATACACTCGACGCGAGTCTTCAGACGAAGGCGTCCTTTGCAAAAGCTGACAGTTAATTCGCAAAGTAATTGGTCTGTCCTCAGAGATTCAGACTGACAATTCACTACTTGGTCAAATTCACACTAAGGAATTTAAGAGACCCAACGCCGTTGGGGTTAAAAAACGCATCTGTCTCCGGACAGGGTGGCGTCCAAGCAGCGAGTACACCTAGAGCAGCACAAAAATCACGACTCAGTCCAACTTCAGAGAAGAGGAAAGACACTAGCAGGTATTTCCGGGCAGAATCCGGAAGGAGTCTGTCCGATCGCTCGAACCATGACTTTATCCTCCTGAGAACCGGCTTGAATCCATACGCAGTTTCGAGTGGGAGGGAAGTAGGAGTCACCAGGGTCCACATTAAGCCCTCATGTGAAGAAGTAGACGTGATCGATAAAACAAAAGCTTTATTCGCCTGACGTTTGAGATTCCCCCTCGAAACCGTTATCAGAGACAACAGTATTTTTATAGGATGCGGCCACTCTGCTAGCGCATCTCTGTGAAAATTGACGGCTCATCTTGTCAGCGAGGATGGTCGATGTCCGTGCGATAAGTGCTTGGTGATCGGCAGTCGAGTTGCCGCAATTTTATTACCCCTGATGGATATTGGTGTGATAATGACTCGACCCTCTTGCTCTTAGTAGGCTTGCTGCACTGTCGACCAAGACAGTGTTCATTCCCAAACCATCCTGGGAGTAATTGTTCTGCCCAGGTGGAGGCTCAGCGCTGCACAGAGGCAAGGAAGATCACTGGTCTTCCGCGGGCCGACAAATAATGACTTCGACGGTTTGTAACTCACAACGTTGTAGGGTTGGGGTTCGACTTCAGGGTTAGGGTTACCGGTTAACGATTAATGGTTAACGGTTATGGTTAGGGTTAAGGTTATAGTTAGGGTTAAAGTTCAGGTTAGGGTTAAGCTTAAGGTTAGGGTTGGTCTATAACTATTTGCCTCTTTCATTTTCCACAGGCTGTGCTGTTTTCCGCGAACTATCGGTACAAACTATCGGCGAGCGTCACTCTACCATGCTATCTTCATACTTTTATGCAGGAATCCATAATTATCTCCACATGGGGAGTATGCAGCTCGCAGACCGTAAACCATAAAGGAAAAAGCAACGGTAAATCCGGCCCAAAATTATTTTCGAACTGAGAGACTGTAATATCCACACGCTCCTGGACTGCGAGTCTGAAATCCGGAGAGGACGTTATCTGCTACCAAATCGATACCAAAAGTTTATGCTGAGCATGCTTTCGGTAAAACATATTGGAATGTATAAGTGCATCGAAAATCACTGGAACCGGTCCATACTACTTAAGTAATCATTTTACGCCGAATTAGGTTTAAACGGACGGCCTATACGAAGTGCATTTAAAAGTCGGCATCCCTGTTTGCTTGACATATCCTGAATTTACGCTACACGACAGTTCGACCATCGATTTCGATGATGTCCACCGTTTGCCCCACAGACTGCATTGTGGGAGCAGAGACGGTGACTTACGCAGGGGTTTATAGTGCCAGTAGACTTGCGTGGCATCTACCTACACTCTCTCCTCCTCCCCCGCCTGGGCCCGGTGTCAAGACAGAGTCAAGAAGACCGGCGACGAGGGAGGCCGCAGGTGGATGGCTCGGACGAATCCTCACCTTGGCGTTCCACCACATCCCCTGGTTCACACAACAAATGACCAGGATTTCAACCAACACAACAGAGATTTGGAGGCTGGCACGTCCGAAGCCGCACCTAGGCGTGCCGCCAACGCCTGGCTCGGATCCCACACTGTGGTAGGAGTGCCATAAAGGCCACATTAAAAAGGAGCCATTGCAGCCTGACTCTCAGACCGCCTCCGGTCAAGGAGGAGGTCCAAGGTACCCCGTCAGTTGGCAACCTTCCAAGCCACGGCTTTTAGCGCACCGTGATAGCTTCAAGCGCGTCAGATTGTTTATAGTGAGGAAAATGCGCTGAGTCGTCGACCTCACTCTCCCTTCCCATCCCCACACCCCAGCCGCTGTCCGAGCCGGTCACGTGAACCCACCGCTGACACCCCTACACCCTGAATTTACGCTACACAATATTAATATTACAACCCCACGCACGATCTCATGAAGTGTTGTAAGTAATAAACAGAGCAGAATAGCCGCAGGGATGCAGCGTGACGATAACTTAATACTGAAAGTTGTGTCAAAGTTTTTTTTACAGATCGTATTATTGGCGCACCAAAACAAAACGCTTATTGCGTGTCACTACAATTAATCATGGGAGTTTTTTAAGGTCAGGAAACGTGTGTTCAAATAGCATCGAATCCGTTTGTTTTACAATGCTTCTCATGAACTATACAACAAAATCCATATCCGGTGTAAGATTTTATGAGCCCTATGTGGTTTTTACTTAATGCCATATAGGAATGCATGTTTTTCTTGCACAGTATTCATACAAATAGTAGACTTAAAACACCAAACGCAAATGCAAAAGCTGTTCGAGCTTAGAGTTCTTCGGAGTGAAAAAATTTTTAACACCAAACTAGCCTTCTTCTATGCATAAAATTAGAAATAGACGTAATTTTCTGCCAAATGAGTACAAGAAGGTATATTTCGGTGAATGTTTTCTGCCAAATGTATTTACATTTATAGGTGCATAAAAAATCAGTAAAATGTACACTACATAAATAGCGATTAATGCTGGCGGCCGAAAAGAAATCTATTTGAAGGTCAACAACTTGGTGTGTCTGAAATATTACGGTATTATGCCGCAGACTTATCAGTGTTAAACCCTACTTGAGTAATCTTCTGCAGTCAAAAGCGCATTTTAGAATTCTTATTGCCTCTTCAGGATATTGGCCACTGACCATATTAAAGCATAATTGGTGTCCCAGCACAAACAGGAATCGGCAACTTACTCTTTAAAATGTGAAGACACATTTCCTCGCAGAAAAGCTTTCGAAAAAAGTGTATGCAATTAATATTTTGCATATATTCTATGGGATGTCAGATAGTTTTGCCAGAAGCACAGATGGTTGAGAGAAGAAAAGGAGTTGGCGAAAATTTCCCGAAATCTAATCAGCATCCATTCAGGCCTTCCTTTCTACCTTCTACCATCCTTGGGTTGAACTCGTTTATAAGCTCCTCCTCCGTACAACATTGACCTTGAGCCTAATTACGGAGGCGCCTATGCCCCTACTCTGTTTTTCCTCCTAAACCTGTTTTCTCCTAAACCTGTTTTCCTCCTAAACCTGTTTTCTCCTAAACCTGTTTTTCCACCTAAACATTGACGCCAACCCTCTTCCTATTCTCCCACCTCCCTGAAATTTAGCGTAACTCCACCTGTAATACGAGAGTGCTTAAGCCCTCGTCTGTTCCCATCCTGTTTCAAATACATGGTCTGAGAAACCCACGATATTCTTTAGACAAGAGACATCCTTTTCTTTTGAATGCGAAGAAGGGTTTTCAGAGAGACTAACTGCCGTATATTTGGCAAACTATATTCTTCGAAATGAAATTTATTCTGCCTTAGCGCTTAAAAGATCATTTTCCTCATTTAGTCAGTTGGAATACTGTTTGCACCCTTCTGTTATTTTGATGCCAGGGGAACAGAAACGAGCTCCCAATTCGCGGCCGACTGTTGCAACTGGCTGATCTCCTCTCCTGGGATGCAAAATGCAATCGTCTGCTGCACGATCTCGTTGTCAGCTGCTACGGCGCTCCCGGTAAGCATGACTTTGGCTCGTCGTAGAAGCTGGAGACACCTCCGCTTTTCACTGAGCCAGAAAATGTCCGACCATTAAAAACTTCACTCGTCTACACAAGGGCTATAAAAATTTAAATAATTTTTTCCCAGTATTTTCAGCAGAATGCGTATTGACAGTCCGGGGACGTCGGTTCAGATTCGGTGGTTCGTTAGGGGGAGAAAAGTAGGAAACTGTGTAATTAAACTTTGCGAAAGGTCAATCTTGAATGTTGCGAATTCTTTCTACCAATGGGTTGCAATGTGAGGAATGCAGTTCATTGCAAAAAATAACTTTCACCGCATTCATTACCGTGGGCAAGTGACTGCAGCCTTGTACCTTTGTATTCACTCCTGCACTTTAGGGTGAAAGCGGGATCATTAAAGCGTTCAGTAAATCAAGACTGGCAATTTAGCTCTTCCAGCAAAGTCTTGTAATTTATGCTACTCCAGAGAACTTGATTTATTCGCTCGATGTGAACTTTCCGTTGATTTTTCAAACTTTAGTTATAGCCGATCATGATATCTACTAGTCTAGTCTACATTTTAATGTCCTGAAAGAATTGGCGAGCGTATGGTGTATATATTATATTCCATAATGCCGACCATGAGACCAAATAGCTTGGTGTACATGCTTACGCATTGATAGAATTTGAGAGCATTACATTACCGACAAACACAGGGGAGACTGGAATCACCATTTTGACTTATTAATCGTCGTCGGTCAGTCATACCCAATCCCAAGGTGTGGGTCATCTGAAGCTCGATCCCACAACCTGTTGGTTAGAAGTCCAACGCCCCTAACCACTGAGCCAAGGGCTCGTTGTCCTGTCGGTTGCGATCGGGAATATACAATGACAGAGGGGTTCTCGCCGGTCGCGCTACGGAACTCACTCGTACCGTTGGACCTTGGGGCTTTCTCTCTAGCCCCACCAGCAGCCTTGCTTATATTACGCATGGGCGGACGCTGTTCCAGCATACTTGGTATTTTCGATCGCCATCGACAAGAAAATGGGCTTGTTAAAACTTTGAACTTACTAGTGTTCAGAAATTAAAAGAACTCTGGTCCGAACCTCAGGTGCTCCGAATCTTGGGGTTGGGTTAGGCTGGAGGCGACGACAACGACGACGACTAATAAGTCAGAAGTGGTCACTCCAATTTTCTCTGCCTCCTTGGCTAATCTCATTCTGCCTATGTTACTAGCCACTGTGCAACTCTCGGTAAGGCTTATGATCGAGTCTCAAATCGCAACGGGACGAGATGATCCCATAGTGCAGTCGATTAACACTCTCTGTCACATACATACTTTTTAATTGAAAAATGGGCGTCTCAAGAAAGAAAATTCAAAGAAAATAATTCTTTGTGAAAAGTAACAAACTTTATTTCGTAACTGTTCGACTCTGGTTCTCCAGGTCGTCCTCAGACGTGAAGCGAGTGTGCGAAACAGCTAAAGTTAAGACTGGACTAAAAACCGATTCTGCTCTATCATTCTTGCCTTTATTGAGAGTTGGCATCACGTTCTGATTGGCTACCACCTTTTCTGTGTTTCATTGAGATTGTTGTATGCGACGTCTAGTTCGACGTGCGGATTGGCCCATGAGTTGTCAGAATATACGGCCTCTAAATATCTTCGGTTTTCCGTAGATGAACAGACACCCGTAATGCGAGGCCTGGTCGAGGCAAATTCGTGTCCAGTTTCCAGCGCATACATGAAAAATTAGAACAAGTGGTCTCACCTTTTTACTGCCAAGTAATATCCTTGTGTGCGTATGAAGGCAGATGTTCCAGTTTGACCACAGTAAACCACATACATGTGTCGCATAGTATCTCGTAGGTGAGTTCTTTTTTGTCTAAGTGGCCAGCCTTCTTTTCAGGGTGTACAAACTTGTTGCAAAATATAACTTTTGGTTTGTTTGCCACGTGTATTTATTTTTTCCTCAGGCGTCATTTAACAAGTCCGGTCTCATTTCTAATTTGTGGGGGTGTTTACTAGTTTTTTGGTTTCGGCGCCTGATCGGAGCAGTATAGGTCCTTTTCATTTTATTTTAAATCCTGTTGTCTCATACATCCATGTACAAAATCTCCAAGATACCTGTTCTGCGAAAGCATGTTACAGGGAAGTTTTTTGCTTTTCCTAAAGAACCTACTTCCCCCGATATATGTATTCATATAAGTTTGTTAATTTCCCGAGAAATTAATGCGTGCTGCTCAAGTAATCTTTTACTGAAACTCTCTCAGATTCGGTTCAAAATTTTAAAGTATTCTTTTGGCCGAAACCGACCAGTCCCAGAGGAATAGTCGCGTAGCATCCACAATTTATTTACGGACAGTCAGCAATACATCTGTACTGGTTGATTTATCACGAGGTCTGAGTCAGATATTTCATCCAGTAATTGCAGACTTCTTCCTGAGAGAATTAAAAATTTGTAAAATAACAGCGCCCTAGCTCCAAGATCATTTAGTCGCAAAGAATCGGGTGGAAGATGAGAACAAATTTGAAAAGTAGTAGAAGGAGCTGATAAAGCAATATAGCAGTATTAAGATAGTTGGCTTTCTTCCTTTAGATTACGTTGCCCAGGCGGCTGTGGGAAGGTCCAAATCATATAAATACAACCGGAAATTCCCCTTCAATTTGAGCATTCCACCGAGCCAGAGTGGAATGCCTAGGGAGCCCGAGCCGCAGCGTCCAAACTCAGAGAAGCATCCGTCGGCGGATCCTAAAAGAAGACAGGTGAGGATGGCGCACTTCCCTACTCCTATTCCCCAGGAAGTCCACGAAACACGCACGGAAGATGAGTACGCGTCAGGGCGGGCCAATGGTTCCACCCCTACAGACAATGAGGGACGATAGGCGCCGCCTGGATGCACAAACAGCCATATCCCGCGCCCGGCTTGACGAAGCCCCAAAACCTACCTCATCCGAGTATTTACGGAAGGATCCAGCGCCAGTGAACCTACTCGTTTCTTCTCTCCTCCTACAGGAGAGGAATTAAGAGGAACCAAATTCAAAAACCTTGCGCCAGTCTTTTTTTAACTGAACAAAATATGCTGTACATATCGGTGTACCGATGAACATGCGCTAATTTCTGAAAAGCATGAAATCACACGTTTGTAAATTTATTTACTTTTATGGCCTTTACGAAACCTTCTACTTCGGGCAGGCAATAATTATACGAAATCCCAACACAGACGGCATGTCAGGGAAAAGTGTTTGAGTCACTGACGTTAATCAATGCGGTATCTTTCACAGTAAAAGTGTGTTCTAAGATCGGTTTGAGATTTTGAGAAAGCCTTCATCGCCGAAGGCTTAAAATGACCAGAATAAGCGAGTCAAAACCAAGAAGTCTACTTTAGCTCAACGAATATTTGATCCTAAGAAGAGGAACCGTCCACGAAGTGCTCTTATTTCAGACGAATATGGACGAGGAGCTGAATATATATAACCAACGTTCGCGATTAGTATCTTAACAAACATTTATCGATTTTTTGATTTTAATGTTACTTGAGCTCAAGTTGATTCGTGCCAGACCTTTGCACTAAACAAGCTCGACTTGTTCTGATCAAAAATGTTTCATTATTCACGATTCCTGATAATTTTCTCAATGCAGTTCCTCTTTTGATATGTATGAGTTTTTCAGAGTTTCCATCAGGATCTGCTACAAAGGCCAGACTCGTTTTTTAACGATGTATCTGCCACGGAATGACATAATCTCGGTAGGTTCGAACCCTCGGTGCGCGTTTTTCTAAAGACGTCGGTGCAGTTTCCAGTAGATGAACCTTAGATAAGACATTTTAAACTAGTAATTTCGCAAGGTATTAAGAGAAGAACTGAATTACATGCTCGTAACATAATTTTTTTCAAGTCAACCTAAAAATCATGATGAATGTTTGAGCCGAAGAAAATAAATTTCTGCTGAATAACTATGCAATGGCCATTTTACAAAAAAATGGGACTCTTCGCTATATAATGTTTATTAGAATGTCGGTGCTAAGCCATAAAAAGTCGTCTATTGGACACTAGACTCAGTAACCGTACATTGTACTTTATTCAAGGTACTGCCCATAGGCAGCACAAACTTTTCCCATCTTTCGGATAACAGATTATTTCCGCAGTAGAAAAACTGCTGATCTTTTGGAACAATCAATTGATCGAGCTAATTTTGGCTTCTTCACACGAACTGAAGCGTTGCTCAGCTAGGCCATGCTGCATCGATCAGAGCAAATAATAATTTGAGGAGCAATGTCTGCTGAATATGGCCGCCGAGAGAGGACTTCCGAGCGAAGTGTCTCCAAAGTTTTATTTACTTGTTGTGCAGCATGGGACTCAGATTTGCCATGATGCGAAATCACCTTGTCATATCTCCCATCATGTTATGGCCCTTTTATGTTTAGTGCTCGACACAAATTGATAAATTATTGTTGATATATCCCAGCAGTAGCGGTTTCAGATGTCTTCAGCAACCCATACTACATCAATCCTTATTGGTTCTAAAAAATGTACGGTAGGTCCTTGCTTCCATTAATATTCCGCCTTGGCTTTGGTGTTGATGGCTGATCAGCTGTCGTCTACGGCTGTTTGCATCTAAGATCCTCATAACTGACCCGGCTTTCGTCGCCAGTGACGATTCGATGCAAAAATGAGTGTCTTGACAACAGCACTTCACTCGCGGTTTTACGCTTTTTTGTAACGTTTCAGCCAATGCCTGCGGTATCCAAATTCCTTCTTTTTGTAACATTCTCATTGCATTTAAACATTTCCCAACAGCGAATCTGTCAACTCTTAATACATCTGACGTATCAGCATACTTCCCCCTGACCCAGTTGTGTAAAACTCTATGACCTCGGTGGGATTTCAAACCACGACAGCAAAGGAAAGGCTTGCGTACGATCAAAACAGCCATTAATTTTATTATACGCTTAGCATTGATTGTTGTCTATAAACGTTTCCTTAACGTTCTTTAGCCTCTTTTTTATAATCACCATTTTTAAAGCGCTCAAGCTGTTTCCTACACGTTCTACCATAGGCAGCATAATCACCATAAGCTTCCTCAAGCAAACGATGACTTGCAGCAGCACTTTTCCAAAACCAAAACAAAAAAGCAGTGCTTCCCGCAAATGTTTCTTTTTTCGTACAGGCTTTTCTATCTTCCAAACAATAAAAAAACATTAATGCTAGCGTTTCAAACAAATGTCATAGACTAACTATGACAATCTTGTCCGAATATTTCATGATTTATGTGTTGCCATTTTTAGTGACCTGTTGAAGCATTTAAACCAAATGGCGCAAATTAAATCCCCGAGCTAATATCGATGCTACAAATATTATGGGAGCTACTGGGCTGACCTCGGTCTGGTGGGAAGTTGCCTGTTTGTAAACTCTGCTAACTATTCGGATTTTGATTGTTGAGGCAAGAATGCTGATCCGTCAGTGCATATTCCGGCTAGCGGTCCTTGCGCGATAGTTTCTATTCCCCATAGCTACTGACAGGAGAGTCCGCCTGTGACTTAATGACAGACCATTGGACTTAACGTTCAATGACCAGATAGCCCGGGTTTGAACTGTAGACTGGGTTGGAATATGGTCGGCTGAAGACGACTAATAAGTGAGAAGCGGTCGCAGTCCTAGTCGTCCCTGTCACTGCAGGTACCCCGTCTGCAGCGTTTATGACCCTTACGCGGCTGCCTGTGCGGGCGTTAGATCGAACCCCAAGGCACAACGCGACGAGCACGGCCCGTAAACAGATCGGTAAGCGCTCCATCCACCATAGACAATATCTCAAGCCGGCGAGGCAAAGAGGCCAGAGCTCAACGGCAGAACGCTCGACCACTTAACATTCAATAATCAGACAACTTGAGTGTGTAACTTAAGTTGAGCCGCAAAGCTGCGGCAGGACGTGGCCGGCTAACGACGGCAAATAAGTCGGAAATGGCCAATCCGAAATTTCTTGTCGTTGTCGGTAATCCATTGCCTGCATACATGTAAAACTATGGTTCTCGAGATCGCCTTTTCTTTTCATATAAGTATGTATATGTTGGAATGCCGACAAAGACAAGGGAAACTGGAATAGCCATTTCTGGCCTATTAGTCGTCATCAGCCAGCCATACCCAATCCGAACGTAGACCACCTGGAATTCGAACCCGGGATCTATGGTCATCGAGTTGAACGCTCAACCATCATATGCATTTTTTACTAGTCCCTTTGCGACTGCCTGCGAATGTTGGAGGTTGAGCCCCAAGGCCCAACGGGACGAGCATGTTCCGTAATTTGGTGAATGAACGCCACTTTATCACATATATATGCAGAATGTTATTACCGACAAAGACACGGGAGACTGGAGTGGCCATTTCTGACTTAGTAACCGTCGTCAGCTAGCCATACCCAACCCCGAAGTGTGGAACACCTGGGGCTGGAACTCGCGAGCTGTTAGTTTGTTTGTATGCATGTTCTGAAAGATGGACATCCCAAGAAAGTAAAGTAGGAAAGGATGGAATCATTTGGAATAAACATATCTTTGTGCAAATTTTCCAGGCTGGCACCCCAGCTTGTCGTCACATTATGGGTAGTGGGCAAAAACAAGTAACTATTTGGCCTTGTCTAACAAAGAATTCTACAGTTGATGAACATCTGAGCAAATACGCGTCAGTTGCACCTTGTCAACTATCCGGGATTGGCTATGCCTGTTTTAATGTGTACTTAAGGACTTTGTGCGCTGCAACTATATTGATATGTCGATTGATATACGTCTCATCTGGCTACATTGCCTCTGGGGATTCACGACCTTTCCTTACTGGGAAGGCGCCAACAGTGAATGTCCTCCCACGCATATTTGCGCACAGTATATGCATGATCACCTGGGAAAGATGACCTTGTCTCCTCACCACTAACTTTTGTTCGCGTATAGGGGTTGAGACAGATTTCCCAGTTTGCCTACAATAGACGACATTACAAATGGCACATGGGATTTTGCAGACACCTTTTCTATTGAGGTAACTAACCCTGACCTTGGGGTGTACAAGCTGTGTGCAAGGTCTTGCCGGCTGGTGTACCACTTGTATCTGATGACTTTCCAGCTTTACTTCAACGAGTTCGGCTAAATTTTTCATGCATAGGAGTGTTCGCCAGGGCGGCCGTGGCGTTGCAAATGCCTTTTCCTTTGAATACTTGGCAATTAATGCATTGACGAACAAAATCATGCGGGTGCTATCCTGGAAAACTAGCTTGAAGAGGTATCTCATTTCCGTTCGATAACTTGCTTCGACGGAGAAGTGCGCTTTGACTTAACCCCGAAGGCTGCAGACAGAACTGCGCTTGTGAGACACAGGGTGGTTACTTTCGGAATGAGCGATATAGCGTGAATATGCCTTTGCGATAAACTGATGTGTTGAGTGATCCATCCGTTTTTTTTGACTTACAAGAACATCCAGGAATGGAAGTTGTTCATCAATCTCCGTTAAGAAAGTGAAACTGCTTCCGGGAAATAAAGAACTAGGATTCGTATGACGATGACTAACGTGTCACCTACATAGCATAGTCCGAGATTTGGGCTAACATCGGGGAGAGTCGGGACGAGGAGCGAGATTACATCAAATGATACTTTTCGCTCGTCAGTTGCAACTCAGACTTCTATTAATCCTTTTAATTCGCCTCGAGATTCTTCTGAATCTTCAACGGCATTCTCGGAGTTCTTTGTAAGTGGATGCAGTTAGTGAAATAGCCACTTTGAAATCGTATATCTGAGTGCAACGCTTAGGGAAACTATCGCGCGTATAATTAATGTGCAATAATGTTGCTATTCAAACGAGCTTCTTTGCACAGATAACCGTCGAGGAAAAGTTTACTTAGATATGTCAGAGTGAGATCTGTCACAAGATTTAAATTATTCTACCAAACTGGATCTAGTGAAGTCCAAAACCTGTTCGAAAAGTTCGAGACAAATAATCATTACCAACTTCGGAAATCCCAGGTTCATGAGGAGTTGCGCAAGCAATTTTACCGAGACCGCCACCCCTTACACTTAGTTGAATTTCTAGACAAGACAACCGTACCTGTCTCACTAGATGAACGATAAAACAAGGAAATTATTTTAGAGGGAAAAACAAATGACCACTTACCATAAAACTCATGAAAACAGAAGTGATGTCGAAGGTCCTCAAGAATCCTTACTGCAGCGAAATAAAATGTGCTTCTTAACGGAATGAAATGTAGTCATCCTGAGTCAAAATGCCCAAACTTTCTATCAAGCTTGGATTCCCTCGTAGCATCAGCAAACCTCATGAAAAACGAATGTTTTACAATCTGACAGAGTACTATGCAGGTCTTAAAAGATCAGAATCTATCACATCAAGAAGGACAGAAAGGCATTAAAGATCTCAAAGCGTAGAGAAATGTTATCATTTTCCCACGGACTATAGAAATGCGCAGATGTCATCGACTGGCAAATTGTTCAAACGTCTTACAAAAATGCAACTTTCTTCGGGAGATATTGTCGAATAACTAAAACAACCTGGACCGTCTCCTGCTAAGATCTGCGAGCTCCTTAAAGTCAGCCTCTTGTCTCTCGGTTCACGTACATGGCCCTAGAATTGATGGGGAAAATGTACAGAAGAAGTTCTCCAATTCTGCCACAAGGATGTGCCTACAGCTGCTTTATCTGAACTCCTAAACCGTTGTCTAGGAAACAACTTTTCACTCTCCTAGGAATACCACTAAGAGGGGGAACCCCTGTTGAGTCGCCTATTTCTGGCTTTCTTGCCTAAGTAACAATGCAGAAATTAGGAGCTACGCCTGTTCTCTTAAGTAAATCCTAAATTGCGGCTGCAATATGTAGATGACACATTTGCTGCTGATGAAAATGACCAGCTAGATACATTCAATAATAATACTAACTTAAAGTTAAAGTGGTATTCAAGGGGTTGACGGAAACTCGCATCTTTCGATATCATCTTACAGTGGAATACCGACGCAAAATTACGTTCACCAGTTCGCCGCAAAGAAACTTAGGCGGAAGACATTCTACATTAGGGGAGCAATAGAAAGTCCGACCGATTCGAACGACGTCCCCCACCACGTGACCGACGGAGTGCGTATAGGTTAAGTAGAATGTTATTAACGACAAAGACAAGGGAGCCCGAAATGGCCATTGCTGTCTTATTAGCCGTTGTCAGCCAGTCACACTCAACCCCGAGGTGTGGAACACCTGGGGCTCGAACTCGCGACCTGTTAGAAGTCCGACGCCTCTAACCACCGAACTACGGGCTCGTTGTCCTGTCGGTTTCGATCGGGAATATACAATGGTAGAGGGACGTTCACCGATCGTTCTTACGGAACTCACCCGTACCGTTGTGCCTTAGGGGTTCTCTCTCGAGCCCAACCACCAGCCGCACAGCGGCACATGATATAGGCAGTATGCTATTACCGACAAAGTCAAGGGAGGCTGGAATGGCCATTTCTGGCTTATTAGCCGTCGTCAGTCAGTCATACCCAACGCCAAGGTGTGGAACGCCTGGGGGTCGAACTCGCGACCTGTTAGTTAGCATTCCACGCCTCTAACCATTGGGCCACGGGCTCGTTGCCCTGTCGGGTAAGTGTAGATTCTTCTCGCCAGATAGCAGGTGTCCGACTTCCCAGTCTTACTCATTAAACGCGAGGTTACGGCATACGAGAACAAGGGCTTGAAGGGTGCCGGAATTAATGATGTCTTGCAGTCCCCTCCGCGGTGTGGAGCAAAGCAATTGGATTAGTTAGTGCTCTTAACCATGGTAAACAGTTCCTTGGCAGGGAACCATGCTTTGTCAGTGCCGTATCGTTTTCGCAGCTCGTAGACCACAAAATTCCTTGAATCGATCTCATTGGCATGCTGCGTGAGATCATTTTAGGGCTATCCAGTAAAGAGAAAGCTCACGGTGTTGTAACATTTCCTTGGCTGTTACTTGGTGCGAAGATCAGTGTCTCTGGTGAAATTACGCAGGCGCTTCTTAGTTTTGTTAGTTGAGACGTCTCCATGCAAAGGTAAATGGCTAGAAAAAATAATTTCGACGGCCCCATTAATGTCTTTAACTGACTTCAAAAAATAAACATACGTCTTTAAGGCTGTATGATGAAGCCTAACCACAGGTGGTACTAGAGCCATTCATCTACCCCGTCGCCACCGTGCGGAATAAAGCGCTCCACGACAAGAATTGCACGCTCCGGCAGATCAGACTTAACAGGCATTTAAATGCCATTTGTCTCTGCCGAAGGTCCTCTTTGAGTATTTAGGATATTCTATTCAGTCTGTTCAAACTTTATCAACAGGACCACCCTCCTTAGAATTTCGCCAGTTACCTGATGTCAGAATCTTCCTATGATTTCTCCTGTGGGGTGGATTTTCCTCATCATGAATGTTTCTTCGCCTTTATTCAGTTTATTGCAAGTAACACCACTTGTTTTACACTGTCCTTGTGGTCAGTAACGATCTAGCCATACTGGTTGCATTCAGTTTGAAGGCGTTTCTCGATGACGAAGACTACTTACGTAGACGAAAGTCCTACTAACAAAATATAAGCAGGTGGAAATAATTGATAACACATACGCCAGCCCAGTGAAAGATACGCTCCCAACACCACCGGAGGGAAGAAATTCGTCACCGTAATGGAGGGTCCAGGTGTGCAGAATGACGAGCCGCTACGATGTGAGTCTATGCGTTTATGGCGAAAACGGATAAACTTATCCCCCTGGTGAGTCACTGAAACCTGAAGATGGGCAGGACTTCGTGAATTCTGCCGGGATTGGCGACAAACTCGAGATGACTCTTCCGCTGAAGCACGCTCGGTAGTCCACCGACCTCGCTGGGTATCGCATCTTCCGCGACGCAAGTATGGATACAACGCGCCCCAACCCCACCAATATACACCACAGCTCATCAAGATCTCTCCATTGCTAAAACATCTGCAACGTCAGGATTGGCTCCAATGAAAGCATTGAGATAAACGTCCTTAACAGCTTGAGCACCTATCAAGCAGAGCCAGCAACGCCAAATGCGTAAGAAATACTGTGTACGCGGGCACGCCCACAAAAATCTGCCCGAAAGTCGCAGGCACGCTGGTAAATGTGACAAGATCGCAGTTCTCAAAAATGCGCGAAGCAAAAAAGCGCATCCACAAAGCGCAAGGCTGAACACGAGGGCGGAGAACAAATATTTATGCAGCTACCCTCAAGAGTAGAAGAAACACAAGGTCATAGTAGCACATCAACACGGGTGTGAAACGTGTTAAGAAAGATGCGCTGACCATGCAAGCTAGCGCCACAGCTTTCGGGCGCACAGGCACCATGCTCTTCAGCAGAACCCTCGTACTTTGAAGGATTGTTGCACACAAGGACAGCTTGGGAGAAAGAAATTATCTTGAATAAAAAATGAAAAGAAAGTAAGGAGGGAAAGATAGCAAGTCTTAAGTATAAATGCCACGTTCTACCTGTTCACATATTCGTTTGACTTTTTCGTTAAAAAACTCAAAGTTAAAGGGTTGGTTCTGAGAATAGAAAGGGTTTTTCAACACATAGTCAGTGTAGGCTGAATATACTAATTTCAGGGCGTCTCGTGCGGCGGCAGGTATCCGATGATCGGTGACAAGAAGGAATTTGGCCCCGGTTATGGATTCGTAACAATGCAGACGGCACTCTGAGGTCTCCAGGGTCTGAATTCCAGAGCCATGTGAGTATTGCCTGGTTTTTTCATCGCTCTTCGGCAGCGCAGTAACAGGCGTCAGGATTCGTGACATGTGGTGAATGGCCTGGAACATGCTAGCCAAGGTGATGCGATCGTTGGGGCTGAGTGGCGGGAGACCGAAATTAATTGTGATTGGAAAATTTGACGGGTTCGAGAAAAGCTAAAAAACGGGATAAAGCGGCGTGAAAACTTTGAAAAATGCAATTCAGGCATTTACAGTGGCAGATGACTTTACGGTCACCCGGGAAAGAGGGTGAAAACTGGTGTGGACCAACGGCCCCTCCCCCTTATTTACTGTTCAGAAAAAGACACGAGAAAAGTCTACTGGGTCCTCCCGGTGCGAGAATGCACGGCTCGTCATTTCCCTCGAGAGCAGTTTGCTTAATGTTTGGCCCAAGGTGCTCATCAAACATCCTGATTTATTGAGTGGACCAGGTCGACATTAGGTATCTAACCGTAAACTCTAGGACCGAGAGACCTCGTTTTCACTTTTTTGCTAAAAACAGGACGGGGGAGGATGGGCGAGCGGGCGGCCATGTATGCCGACATTTTGATTACGACAAAGTGCTTAAACGAGGCAAAGACGATGAAACATGCAGAACTTAATGAGATCATCAAGCTTCGTGACCTCCTACTCAACTGCGTACGGTCATTGCATATCAATGAGATAAACTGTTCAATAAGAGGGCGACGTAGATGAATGACTGCACACAGTTCAATAAGAGGTCATGAAATTTTAGGACGTCGTTAAAGTCTGTATGTCCCGCCCTCTTAGTCTTGTAAAATTTATAAGAAGTAAACAAATCCAAAAAATCTACCGAGTCTTTGAATGCGCAAATTCTCCAGAAAAAGGACCACTGAGCTGGTAATTTGTACAGCACAAGATATAGGGGAGGACTGGAGACTGAGGTCTGGCACAAAAAGTACCCAACAAATGGTAGCAAAGCTCGATTACGGCATCACGTTATGACAACTATTCATCAAGTCTGCTTGTCCTAGCCGTATCGCGGCCAGGTCCTTGAACTAAAACGTTAGAAACAACCCCGAACAGGCACACTGGGTGGCTGTTGGGGATCAATTTGACCTCGAAATCTCCAAGAAGCACCAGGAAATGACTGGTACAAGCGTGACGATCCATGCAACAACGTCCACGAGATCCGGCGCGTTCTGTAAGCTTGGCCCATTGATACTAGGCAAACAGTGTACTATTTGAATTACTCAATCTGATATTCAATACTAGGGTGTGCGAGCATTCTTCGGTATAAAAGGCTGACGACGCGCGACCATCGTTTTACGTGGATTTCTGTCGTTGTCTGTCTGGAGCTTTGATCTCCAACTAAGAATCTTGAGAAACCATGACTCGGAGGTCCAAAGTTGCTTCGACTTCGGTCACGGTGGCCCACGCGACTCTTCGACCAGACATGGTGATGAAATTGTTCCCTCGCAGCAGGTAGGTCACGCACTGTTCGCACAGGAACTAGTCAGTGACCGGCTAACTTGTCCAAAACTGAAGAGACATCTAGCTAGTATACCTGTCGTTTCTATTCATACATAAGCAACACACTGCAACGAAAATGACAGCACGATCATTGAGACAGTACGTCCATTAGACTGAGCTTTCAGCCTCGTTGTATTGTCAGTCTCTCATGCTGGCCCCTTGTACGAGACCGAAAGCTCGGGCTGATGCATGTACTGTCCCAGTGATCGAGCGTTCATCTTCTTTGGGACAAGAACCTGGAACTCGCATATTCGCTTCTTTCGTGAAACAACATACTCAACACTATATGAATCTGCCAAGGATCTCCCTTACCGTGCTGACTGATGTTGGGAGCTGGAATGGTTTAAGAGGCGCCCGTTTTCCAAAACTCCCATTATTGGTTGCTGTTAGGGGAATGTTAAAACTGATAGATATATCTAACCGTTTTTTGGTTGGGTTTGAAAGGTCACTAAAGATGCCAATTTAACTACTGGCATCTTTAGGCTTAGTTTCAGAAAATGGTGAAGGGGTGTCGAGTTTCACTGGATGGAACCTGTCGCTTGCCACCAACTTGTGCTTTCGGTATCGTCGTAATCAAGTGCAAACCTGGTATACAAACGATGTTCGTAATGCCACTCAGATTCACCAAATCCTTGTCAGTTTAGGATATGGCAGCTGCATTAATGATGACAGATTGACGAGGTGCCGAAAGTGACAATGGATATGGGTTCGATCATGTAGTCGTTCGTATGTGTTCGAAAGTTTGTCTCCTATCCATTCCCTAAATGACTCATGCAATATGCCTTGATATTCCAAATTAATAACAACCAGAAAAGTCAGGACAGACATCTAGTTCTAATCTGCTGACCGAATTGAAAACGAAAGCAGCAGCGCCTGGTCAATAGTAAAGTTTTCAATCACAGGCAGTTAAGAGAATTCTCGAACTCACGTCGCAGGCCCACTAGAACTGAGTCACCCTAGAGGACCTACAGTCTTTCACCCAGACAGTTCGGCCCAGAGTCCGCAGAGACTATTATTTGAGTGAACTGAATAAAGTGGTGGCAAAGTGGGCTAGTGAGTGCCACAAAAACGCCAGGGTTGTTAAAGCGACCTCCGTGGGTCCGATCTCAAATGCCGACAGTAGTAAAGTACCACCAAGTTACCAACCAAGCAAGCGGTAAACTTGCTGAACCTGAGGACGTTAATTGGAGCTTCATATCTAACAACTCAAAAGGACCGAGCGCTCTCTTAACTTTGCTGAATAAGCCATAATCCCCCTCCGCTACGCAATAGATTTTTTTTACTTAACTCCAGTATCTGTGGCGTCGTGAGACCCCTCCCCCCCCCCTCATGAAGAAATCGTAGTCACAACCTTGAGGCCGTGCAACAGAAGTCCGACCGGAGAAGACATCCTCGCTCATGTCTAGGAGCATTATGCTCAAACTTGGGTGCCTGGCTTCAGGAGGCAACTAAACAGGCATGAGAGTAGACCGTCTATAATGACCGGGGCGCGGTTATCTTTGTGCACAACTTCCGTACGGGAGAAAAGATAAAGCGCGAGAACTACCGAGGCATATATGGACATCTTTGTAATGGCTTTTGTCAGTTTTAATTGCAAACGATTTTACAGTATGCATGGCCTGACGAAACGCAACTAAAACAGGCTCTGAGCCAAAGGGCCTGCACTGTGGTGTATTGTTGAAGTCAGTCATGAGGACGAGCAACGGACTTCACTACAGCGTTCGGGTCCGTCTGTCGCAAGATCCCTACAGCAAATGATGAGACTCGAAGGTATGCGAACACATCGTCCATGTGTCAGGGACCACTATTACTCTATCACAAATCGAGTTCGATTTAGTAACAATCTCACCCAATCTTTCAAATTTTGCCCTGGCATTCGACAAGGACGCATTCTGTGGCCCATCCAAATGAACTATGTTATCGACTAGTTTTCAAAGACGGTGCTTCATGGTCTCGCTGTGGTCGAATTTGTGCCCGGATGCCAGTCAGTTGACCCTGATTGAGCTGATGTCCTTCTGCTAGCGTCAAATGATAATGTGGAAAATAGTGTATTATTAATGAGGTCACTAGATCAATCGGTTTCGGCATGAACACTGGGAAGGTTAAAATGTTTTTTGAACACATGAAGGCACTCTACAACCCTTATAGCATTTAGTCGCCCAGAGCCAGACATTTGCAAGCCCGTTTGACTTGCGGACTAGTGCAGGGCTAGTAGCCTGACTGGCTAACAATGCTCGATCTGTACGAGGAAAGGAGCTTTTCTGCTACACCCCCTCCTTGATGCTCGCCCGAGTGAATTTTGCCCGTCAAGTCTGGGGGGTCCCTTTGCGCGTACGCACGCATGCAGGGTGCACGGACGCACTTTGGCCGGAATTCTGGTCCCTGTCCGGCGACTTAAGTCGCCTCGGGCTACGACGCCCTCAACTCGCGCGGGAAGGCGCGTCGACCTACTGTTCCCGTGTGGACGGTGTCCGCTAGGATTGCTGAAAAAGTCCAGTCAGTCGCAACACTCGCCCGCGACGGGGTGACCTGGTTAGCCCTGAGCGAGTAGAATGCCATTAACGAAAATCGGTGATCATCTGCTTGAAGAAGTGAACAGATTCAAATGTCTAGGGGCAATGTTGCTGCTAAATAGACGAAGGACAACATCGTCGACCGGCTCGATGTTTACGCAAGCCCCTGAAGCGAAGCATATCAACATCTACAGCGGGACATTTGGCTCTCATAAAAAAGGACGACTGGGGTTATTTATGCTCCTGTCGCATGAGATCAGTGCCGCTGTCGATCCGATACTGCGGCCCAGATTGAGGTGCTAAAGCAGACAATTCAATATTTGGTATCCGCTACTATATATGACAGTAGACCTTCAGATTCGCTGTCAAACATAATCCCAAAGGGAGCCGTATAATCCACGCACCATGGATGCCGGCAAGGTTGAACATGACCAGTGCCGTACTGAGTGAAATTAAGTAAGTAAAATAATACATCGAACTTCGTACATTACGAGTTTTAAAAAATAGGGCAGATTGGAAGTTTATCTCCGGTAACTGCAGCTACATCTTACTAGTCTGTAGTTAGGGTTCATAGAAGGACAAAATACAAACAGAGATGCGTGGAACTAACAATTGATTTAATACAAGCCTCAAAAATCGATGAGCATACGGTGGAAGTAAACCTTTCTTGGGACAATTAAACGGGTTTATGTCTAAAAAACGTCCGGAAACACTGTTAATTTCGGAGAGTTAATAGGTTCCAACACTTACTTCGAGTATGTCACGTCCATCATCCAGGTAGGCACCTTTCGCAGGTACACCATTCACGCCGAGGACACAATAGCCCACTTTAATATCATCGGTTGCACCGAAGTCAACAACCAATTTTCCGTCGACGTTCTTGAATACCAGTGAGAGAGGAAATGATAGCGTTTTTTCCACTCTTGTTGTGGGAGTGCTTCGGTCGTAATACATTTGGAGGGAACCGGACTCGCTAATAATGTACACGGAATAGACACTCATCCTTGAAAAATATCTGTGGGTGTGTCTAGAATTTCAGTGAATTAAAACGTGTTTTGCAAATTTTCTATGTATCGGAGCGAACGTTCTGTAAACTCAAATTATGATGTCATAATCTAATCCATAAATATCCGAAAGTTTGTTTGTGCAAGTTAAATCCCTTTTCATCATTTTTTTAGACAGACGCCGCGAGCACTTAGATCGATTTTGGGCACCAGAGTGACGCTACAAATGTCGCTACTAGTGCACCGACGACGCGCAGCAGGTGGCTCGAAAAAAATAATAGAATGGGCGTTGAGCATTGTGTAAACTCCCATTGTGTTGAGTTTCCTGTTATTAAATCACCTCTCGCCAAGCTGGCAGAGGGTTTTATAACTTTACTGGATTAAAATACAAACACGAAATCAGTTCGGCATGTTTCAGACTCCTTCAGGAATTCTCGAAGATAAAGGAAACAAGGGACCTTAAAATCGATATGGGAAGTCTAATGGAACTCCCCTACCAAACACCCAACTGAGAAAGTCAGCAATTCAAGAAATTCACAAGATTAGTAATAATAATAATAATAATAATAATAATAATAATTTATTCAATGCCATTTTACAGGCATTTTCAAGGGAAGCGATTAAACAAAAATCCGACCAGCAGTGAAAAAAAACTCCCAAGGTAAGGGAATAAAAATATAGTTGATTGTGGTTTTTGTGGTTTAGAGGGTTCAGGAGAAAAAACTGCTGGTGGTAGACTTTCGACCGTCAAGAGGGGGGGGGGGGGTTGCACGGTATCGGAGATTATCGGACGCCATATTCCTTTCATGAAATTGGGGATAGTCAAAGTAGAGGCGTTGAGGAACAGCTGGTGAGACCGGCCATAGTGTTCAGAGACTATAAACGCCATCGCTACGGTACAGTCGATCAGTGGATTCAGCACCCAAAATGCGTGGGAGCTTTTCTGAATGCAAAAATCGAGTAACACTTCTCTTAAATAAGGGATAATTTTGCAGAGTCTTCACACTCATGGGTAGTTTATTCCAAATAACAATAGAATTTACAGAATAGAACCGACGATATTTAACAGTACGTACCAGTGGCAGAAATAAGACCTCACGGTGACTGTTACGTCGTGGGTGGATATGATGTCTTAAAGAGTTGATTGGGTTAAATGTGTGATTATATAAGAGTTTAAATAGCAAAAATAGTCCCTTTTGTAATTTACGGAACCATAAAGAATCAAGGCCTGTAAGCCGGCAACGTTCTTGGTAAGACAAATGTCGGTGTTCCGGGGTTAAAATTCCCTTGGTACAAACGTAAGTACGGCTTCGATAATTGCATTAGCCCCCTGAGAAAGAAGACGGTTCGACTTCGCGCCTAATCACAACCAAGAACCGGTCTCATGTGAGAGAATAGAATGACCGAAAGGGATCTGAGGAAACGAAGAAAGTCTCGGAGCATCTCCTAAATGCCAAGTAGGTCAGAGTGTCAGTAGGAGAGAGAGAGAGGGAGAGAGAGTGAGAGAGAGAAGGAGAGAGAGAGCAAAGTCTATACACAATGTAGGCAGATGCCGCAATCCCAAAGAAGGTAGTACATGACCAAAAGGCCTCAATAGACGAGGAACCCTGCGGTAGCCATTTCATGACAACTGTCTCCCAATCGAACGATTATGATAACAAAGATTGGCGCTATGAAGACTCTGCGTGCAGGAATACACTCCAGAGCCCTCTGCTTGATCATAATCAGTACATTTTCATAAAGGGCATGCTTGAGTCTGTTTCGGACACCTCAAAGAACAGAATAAACCAAGGTATGGAATAATTCCTGCGATACCTCAAATCCCCATTACAAGAGGAGGAGAATATCCCCTATTGAAAGCTTATAGGATGGGAAAAATTAAGGATTTGAAGGATGAGTCGACCCAACACAGACCACTAAAAATTGTTCTCAAAAATGAAGAACGAGGGCTGCTTCTACTGAAAAGGAGGCTAGCACCCACAGGCACCCACCCAACGTTTTTCAGCGGGATTTCTCACCGGTCGAAAGGGAGAAATAGAAGGAACTCAAAGTCGAATTCCTCAGATTTACTTCTGACGAGAAGAATCCAAGAATGCTGCATAGGAAGATCGTAATTCTTAGGAGCCAATTCCTTTGGAGACAACCAATAATACGGAGTATAATGGACGACTAGACTATAAAAAACGCTCCTATCCACCAATTCGACCAGTTAAAATGACGATCAACACAATGACGTCCAGTTCGATCAAACAGCAGTAGAGTCGAAATGGGACAATGTACTGGATAAGTCGCGTGAAATATCCTGCAACGTCGATCCAAAAATCGCTGATAATCTGTCAGAGCTAACCTCGTTTTCTTTACACAAATCCTCAGAATGTTCCAGAAACCTGATGGACTAAAAGCGTGGGAATCAAATACACAACCGGGTGTCATTTCCATTGCAGAGATTTGGTTGAAGTCTCGGATGCCGAAATCATTTTCGGTGGATACAAATTTTTTGCCCAGCGGGCCGCATAAAAAGAAGCGGGACCAGAGATCTTCGTCAAGAAAGAAATCTCTGCATTGGAAAACAAAAATGATTGTTCCCGTGACTTGAGACAATGTGGTCAAAATAAAATATGCCTGGCGCATATAATCTAAATTTTCTGACTATATCCAGGCTGCCCAACAAAATTCCAGAGATCGGCAGGGCGATGTTTGGGTTAATTAGAGAAGTGGCCCGAGATCAAGCTGGAGACTTCAATGCAGCGATGGTCGACTGGAATAATCGACTAGTAAACGGTTAGCGTAATTCCCTTGATTTCAGGCTCTTAAAACTAACAACTAATCCTTTTCTCGTACAAAATGTCATGTTCCCAACTAGGATCAGAGAGACACAAAGGGTTTATTGTCTGGCACACTTCCTCAGAAAAACCCCATTAGCGCTGACGAACTATGGTCCATAGCAGCAGTTCGTAAGACAGACCATGTCCTGATGCTTTGGGAATACCGCCTATACAGCCAACAACTGGAGACGACTTCACCTTGGGTGAATTTCTGGAAAGGAACCTTTGTCGCAATGAGAAGAGAATTACCGGTAGAAAACTGGCATAACGTTCTTACCGGACATCCAGATGTTGATTGAAACATTTCCAAAGGAGTCATATGCGATGTTATGCATTGAAACCGTCCGACTAATAGATTTCAAGAGACGTATGTCCTGTCTAGCGGACGCGAGATATAAAGAAGGAGATGGCTTGTAATTAAGGCCAAGGTGCGCAGCTCAAATTCAAGGACAAATGAAGCTTTGCATTTATTTCGATATTTCTAGGCAATTAAGTCAGTTTAAGTCAATTTATTAAAGGAATGAGGCTTTCGCCCTTGAGCTCCCTATTCATATCGATAAAGGGAAATAAAAGCATCATTTACATCAGCAAATGCGGAAAGTTAAAAAGTAAGCGGTAAGTGTGAGCCAGGCGCAAACTGCCGCCGCTAAAACAATCCTGATTATATGTACAGTAGTTTCTCAACGAATGAGCATCTAGTCTGCACTTAAAGGATTCGACACTTTCAGAAAGAACCACTGCATCAGGGAGTCCGTTCCATGCCCCAACGACCCTGTGAGAGAAGGCGTTCACTCGGACGTCCGAATGAGCCAGCTTCCTCTGAAGTTTGAAGGGATGACCACGCAGACGGTCAGTCCCGGCCAATTCGAAGAATTCATCAAAGTATAGGGCACACTCACGGCCTCTGACAATCCTGTAGGTTTGAATGAGATCGCCGCGCAGTTGCCTGTAATTTAGAGGAAACAGATTTAGTTCGGTAATATGTATATATTATTGGCAATTTTCGAGGTAGAATTGGTCACGGGATCCATCGAGTTGACACCAAAGATTTCATTCAAGCAGCCTTCCTGCATAGATTGCAGACGTGTGCGGCGAGTGTGGTTTGGGTATTTGAATTCAGCACATACGGAGTAAGTGCAACAAATTTCCCGAGTAACTCAACATTGAGCTGGACACCAAAAACTGCCACTCAGCAGTGCCTGTGCGAAATTTAACGGCATGACCAAGGTCGATAGGAAGACTGGAGAGTGTGGGAATAACTGTCTTGGGGCAAAACCAGGAGAACAGGATCGTAGCTGAATATTGGCGGTATAATACGTTGACATAGGGACTAATACCGTTCCACGATGACTAGAAACAGCTCGTTTCTTAGCAGGAACGTTCATATATTTGCCTGAATAGCTTTATACCCTCGACGTACACGGTCGTAAATTAGCTATATATCTCGAAGAAATGGCTTCTAGATTTCAATGTGGAGAAGTGTGCCGTCCTTCATCTGCGTTCAACCAACTCTCATTCAAATGAGAGTCTGAGGACTTATCACCTGAAAGATATAAGGCTCCCCGCAGAATCTTCACAGAAGGATCTCGGGGTTTGGATACAGAACAACCTGAAACCAACACTGCAGTGCCACAAGGCTGCAAAAAACGCCATGGGAGTGCTGCATGCAATAAAAAGGGCTTTCGTAAATTTTGACCAAGACCTTTTTGGGAGAGTTTACGGCACATTTGTTCGGCCCCACTTAGAATATGGCATACAAGCATGGCGGCCATGGCTGGTAAAGGACCAAGAATGCCTCGAACGGGTACAACGGCGTGCAACAAAGCTCGTAAACGGTCTAAAAAGCCATTCCTACACAGACAGACTGAATTGCCTTAATTTATTCCCTTTGTGTTACAGGCAGCAAAGAGGTGATCTTATCCTCGTCTACAAGATAATACACGGCCTTGAGTACGGACTTAAATTTGAGAACATGTTTCAGTGGCACTTTTCACCCAATCTTCGTGGTCACTCGATGAAGTTACGGACAACAATGTCCAGGCTGAATCTTCGTTCTGAATTTTTCACGCAGAGGGTAGTGGAGAAATGGAACGATCTCCCTCAGTCCGTCGTGGAGGCTACGTCCCTGCAACTCTTCATGAAACGCTTGGATGATTATTTGTGTCCCCTTTTTTCCCTCGACGGTCTGAATCTGAACTAATACCCTGGTCCCCACAAATATTCTCTCTGAGACAAGGCTACTCAAATGAACCAAGTACTGTTTTAATAGTGAATATTTTTTGTTCGTGTACAGTTATTTCTAACGAGCTGACATGTAATCAATAGGGTTTTCAAGGGCTTTGCCTATTATCCTTATCAAATAAACTGAAATGAGCAGAATGTTATTATCGACAAAGACAAGGTAGGTTAGAATGGTCACTTCTGGCTTATTAACTGTCGTCAGTCCTTCACTCCCAACCCCGAAGTGTGGAACGCCTGGAGTTCGATCCCACAACCTGTTAGTTAGGCGTCCAACAATCCTAACCATTGAACCCCTGGCTTGTTGTCCTTACGGTTTCGTTCGGGAATGTATAATGGCAGAGGGGCACTCACCGCTCGTTCTTACGGAACTCGGTCGTCCCGTCGTGATTTATGGTCTTTTTCTCGAGCCCAACCGACAGCCGCACGACGGTGAGCGCCCGTCTGCCACTGCATATTCCCGACCGCAACCGACAGGACAAAGAGCCAGTGGCTGAGTGGTCAGATACGTAAGATTTCTAACAAACAAGTCGCGGGATCGAGCCACAGGTATTCCGCACTTCGGGGTTGGGTGTGGCTGGCTGGCGACAGCTAATAAGCAGGAAATAGCCATTCCAGTCTCCCCTGTCTTTGCCGGTAATGACATCCTGCCTATCTCATGCGTCGCTGTTCTGCTGCTGGTTGGGCTCGAGAAAGAGCCCGTAAGGCACAAAGGACGAGTGAGTTCCGTAAGAATGTTCGGTGAGCGTCCCTCTACCAAGATATATGAGGTTCTGCGGCTCAAGCCAAAGCACCTTTTTAGGTGCTCAGAGACAGAAATCGCAATGACAGTCGTCGGGGGATATGTATTAAGCGGCGGTGACCTGCGAGGCAAGGTGTCCGCATTCTGGTGCTTTTTGCCGACGCGTTGGATGAGGGTGCATGAATAAATTTATGGGTTTGCCTGCCAGGTAGCATGCTAACCAGTCGGGTCATTGAAACTCTCCAAACAACGAAGTGCCTGGTGATCGGGCGTAATATAAAACGTCTACTGGCGAGCTAGTGGTGAACCTTCTTGTAAAAAGTCATGACAATTAAAACCCACTTACGCTCACGCTTAATGAACATCTGGCTGGCAACAACAAGCAGATGTACAGGCTCATCAGATTGCTGTCGAGATAGAACTGCCCGGTTGCTACACTCGAGGCGTCAGTGTCTAAGATAAAAGTTGTGGCCAAATCAAAAATGCCGGAAAATACTGTTAAGTCGCTCTTAGCATAAACGGCAACTCCTCCGCCCTGGCGATCCCTCCTATCTCTCCTACACAATTGTTACACTGATAATGCTACCTTGCAATCACCTACGTTCTGTGACAGCCACGTTTCTGTGCTTGCTGTAACGTCCGGAGACGTATCGGCTATCTGTATTATCAGTTCGTCGAGCTTGGAAAACAGACTCTGTGCATTGGTGTAAAACGATTTCAGTTTGCAAAATTCAGTAGTGCTTAGTCAGGGTTGACTGAAGCTTGCGAGTACTACGTTGCCACCGTCATCATGACCACAGGCTGGTTCTAAAGCAACGTCGCGCTCGTTCTTATCACTCGTTCCCTGAAAAAACCCAAGCTGCTCCCTCCAGCTGCAAGTCTCCTCTTGAAATCCATCACTAATTCACGACGTTTCAGACGTTCCACTGGAGGGTGATCCGGCTGAAAAAACCTCCTTGTGAGAGTTTCGGGGCTGCGTTACCTGGAGAGAAGTAAACTAGCTTCCTCTTTACTGAGCAAAACAATTTAAAGTGATCGCGATCGCAGAGTTTCCGAATGTCCGCTTATCTTCCTTCTGATCCTGAAGGTTGCGCAAAGGTTAACTTTTCATTCGAATCAAGTATATTGCTCAACAGACGTTGAAAACATGTCAAGGTCAGCGAAGATCCTCTCCTGCGGGGTAGAAGAATTCGATTCCGACAGGCCATGGACGACTACGCAATTCTGGCGATCGGGGGTTCCATTGCTTTAGTTCCGATCATATTGTCCGCCGAAGGTCTCGATTACTAGCAAGGACAAGGCGCGCAGCTGAATTTCAAAGACAATTGGAGCTTTGCCTATACTTTGATATTCTTAAGCAATTAATGCCTTTTTAAGTGAGTCCCTTTTAAAAGTCGGTTTTCACTATCGGGTATAATTTTTTCCAGTCTTGTTAGACAATCTGGTAAAGTAGTCATATTTTGTAAATCGGCTTTTTAGTGACCCCGTGTCAGACCGTCTCTTTCTAGTTTATGCAGTAAACTAACAGTATTATTGACTATTCTGTGCGCTTTGTTGCGCGATAGCAACGTTTCGATCATTGTGCTGCGACGGAAAACTTATCTAGTACCCTGTAATGCCCCGAATAGGACGTACTCAAAAACGAAAGCTTGCGGCCTCGCCACCGTCTCTGGGTGTTAGAATCCTGGCCGGAGACGCATCAGGTGCCAGCATATGTTCGTCGTTTTCTTTGGATTTGGTTAATTCAAAAACCCCTTTGGTCCAAGTAGAACCTCTTAACCCCTTAATCGTCTAAAAATACGCCTCCGCTAGTCGTAGCAGAACATCAGACGAACATCAAACTTGATCAGTTGACATATGGCGACATAAGCAGCGCTTCCGAAAAAGACATTGAACAAGCGTTTAAAGTTATTGATGTAACGAGCTCTCAAACCGGGGAAAGAATAAAACGCAAACATAATTTTGTACTGCGAAACATTCCGAGTCACTTATCTGTTGTAGAGGGAGCGCATTCGTTCCTGCAAAGTTGTGGCTTGGATTTAAGTGTCGCACAAGCTAATCGACTGCGCTCTTTCAGCCGTAGTACGTCGACACTAAACACCCTTTTCTCCTTGATAGAAGTCGAAATTATCTTGTCAAGGAGGGAGATAACTAGAGAATTCTGCCATAAATTGCATTGCTCCGTTTCGCCAGATCTCACACCATTTCAGCGAAGACTGACCAAATTGAAATTGTCAAACACCAACACCGAGATAATGACACCTATGGATAGTTTGAACAAGTCTTCTTCATCATCATCTGCGGCCTCTGCACGTCACGGCATTGTCAATTCCGTAGGGAATTCGACTAATCTTGATGATGAGATCTTTAAACGCATCAACACGCCTCTACCGACTCCCCCAGCAACCCCTATCAAACCCAAGCATGTGCCTAAGTCAAAGGCGAATGCAACTGTCGTCTCTGCCAATCAGACACCTGGTAAATCAAGCTGCATTATAAAATCTGTTCGTCTGCAATCGCCTAACAATGTCTCAAACACCACGACCCAAATCGTAGCGTGTTTCCAGCTACCCCCACCACTCATATCGAGGCGGTTAGGCCGAATATGCCGACATCCCCGCCTTTTATTAGAATTCTTGCTTCAATGGAAGCAATGCGTCCCCCACCCCCCAACATGTTGCTTCCACGGCGGTCTTACCAATGCAGTCCTCATGCTGATGTCCATACTGGGTCAGTTACCTCATCCGCTCCTTAGTTTCGTTCCGGAGGGAACACGACGCAGTATCCGTCCTGTGAGTTTCTTGCTGAAAATGAGCTAGCTAACAATGGTTACTAGTTTCCTTGCCCGTCATTTCCTCCCCCAAGTCCTATCCCTTTTTATCCACGACAGAGTGTCCTGATGCCACAGAAGTTTTTGCAGAAGCGAATGAGTACATCCGGTCTGTGTGTTCCGTGGGCAGCCAAGCACTGGACGACTTAGCCCACCTCCCTCAGAAACAAAGAGTTATCCCGTCAAACTTTTTTCTAAATGCCAGATTCTTGCTAAATAAGATGCCTTTGCTTCAGACTCTGGTGTTCGTCCATCGTCCAGATATTGTTTTAGTAACCAAAACATGGACATCGGCTTCCGTAGCTGACTCCGAACTCTCGCTTCCAGGCTATAATTGCATTTGAAATGATCGTCAGGACAGCTGCGATGGTGGCAGTTGCGTCTACGTTAAGCAAACACTTACATTTCGGCCGCTGGACCTTCCGCATTTTTCCTCATTAGAAGGCAGCTGCTGGCTCCAGGTTTCACTAAAAATGAGTTCTCCTTACTCGTTGGCTGTGTCTATCGCCCTCCCAACGCCAATGACAGTTTTGATCGTTTACTCTCACAGGCATTTCATGCTGCGGCCGACTTAAGCTTTAAGTATCAATTGGTTGCGGGTGATCTTAATCTCCCTGAAGTCCGTTGGTCTCCGCCTTCAGGCCCAAGAAGCTTCGAAGTATTACTTGAGGCTGTGGATGTTGGGATGTGGACTCAGGCTGTCGATTTTCCCACCCGAGGATCAAGCATACTTGACCTAATTTTCTGTAGAGGCTGTTTGCCATCGTCAGTGTCATCCCTAGGCCCACTCGGGGGCTCAGACCATGACATAGTTGTTTCAACGTTGGAATTCGAGGCTGACAAAATGTTGTCCCCAAAGTATAACATTTTCGCGAATTCCGATCAATTAGCTCAACCGAATTATTAACATACCTTAATTCCTACGACTGGACTGATTTCTTCCTTAGTTCGGATGTAAATGTTTGCACTGCAAATCTGTACGAAATTTTGGGTCCGCTTATTTCTAGTTTTGTCCCCCGTAAGAAAATTAGTAATGTTTGGGGTGAGGTTTTACTACCCTTACCCTTTCGTCGCAGATTGTGCAGACTCTGTCGTCGATTCCATCTTCAGAACGACGTTTCTGTCCTGCCCTTGATTTGTGATATTTTTGAGCGGGCCAAGAGATTGTCTGAAGAAAAACAGCTAGCCGAGGAGATGCAATTTAGCGAAAACCATTCGTTAAATGTCTCGAAACTTTTCACTAGAAAAATACGAACTCAGAGAAAGACGCAGCATCCCATCCTCCGAGACGCTCTCGGAAATCCCATACTTGATGCCCAGTTAACCGCTAATAGCTTCAATGATTTTCTGTCCAAAACGTTCATTGAAGACTCTGTAGCGGCACAGCAGAGAGTATATGTGCAGCATGTGAGCTACAATCGTCAGGCCAAATTCCATATTTGAAGGGAGAAGACAGAAGGAACCAGTATGAGGGGTTTATTGTGCACAGAACCCGGAGTTGTCCTGTCAGGCGACAGTGGCCACTGGCGAAGCCAGGGCTGGTGTTGACTGCGTCCAGTCAGGCGTGAGAGTCCCTGAGATAATGGTGGCAGCCGCTTTTGTAGGCTCGTGGGCCAAGCTGAAGTGGCGGCCAGTCAGCGTGCGTGTTGCATTTGCCGAGGGGTGGAGTGCCAGTGGCTTGTTCCGCTGGTTGCAGGGGGTGGCGCGTTCAAGTGGCCGCATAGGCAGCTGCGACTGCGCGGACGCAGGTATGCCCGAGCTGTTGGTTGTGTGACTTCAGGTCACCTCGTCTGGGACGGCTCGCTGCAAGGGATGAATGACCTTGAGGCAGCGAGGTCTGGAACAATGACGACAGACCGGTCATGATGTCTGGCTGTTACAACTCGACCACTCTGCTTCCGACCATGCAGGCAATGACCGGGGAAGTTTTAAAAACTATAACATTCAGTCTGTGGGATGTGACTGTTGCGATTCGGCGTTTTCGGCAATCTCATAGCCCAGGACCTGATGGTGTCCCAGTAAACGTATAAAAAGCCGATGCAAATACGATTTTCCCATCCCTCTTATGCAACATATTTAATCTCGCTCATGAAAGTGAAACCTATCGTACCTTATGGAAGGAATCACACATTTTGTCCATTCCCAAGCATGGCCGATCTACGTCATTTGATGACGTTCGGCCAATAAACACCCTCCCCTCAGTTTCAAAGATCTTAGAAACATCGAAGAAAGATAAGATGATGTGTTACTTAACAGAGAATAACCTACCGAGTGTTGCTCAGCATGGATTCATCGATGATCGGTCTTGTGACACCTGTCAGCTCTGTTCCTTTGACCATTTTCTCCAACCTAGGGACGATGGTTTCGAACTTTACACAGTATATTTCGATTTCACTGAGGCTTTTTTCGTGTTGACCTTTCTGGAAACTGTCCTCTTTTGGCATAGGTGGCAAACTTCTGCATTTTATATCCTCTTATCTGGGCGCACGTACACAATGAGGCAAGATTTCCAATGCTATCTCCAACCTCGCATTTGTGAGGTGTGCAGTCTTTCAGGGTAGTGTACTCGGCCCGCTTTTATTTTGTCTGTTCGTTAATGATGTACTCGGTGTATTTCAGAATGGTAAGCCCTTCACGTATGCCGATGATCTGAGAGTTGCATATAGATATAAGTCGGCAGATCGTGACATCGTGCTTGAGCTCCTAAAGAGCGACCTACGGGCCTTTGCCCAGTGGTGCCGCAAATGGCGTCTTTCACTTCCTTAGCATAAGTGCTGAGTCATGGTGGTTGCAGACGATCGTCAACCTCAATTAAGTATTGACGGTCACGCCATAAATGTGCCTCGGATTATTAAGGAGCTAGGTGTATCATACTCCAAGGGTCTCAGTCTTTCGGAGCATTGCGCCCTGATAGTCTCCAAAGCACGTAGAACGACCGAGTTTATCCTGCGAAACATTAAAACTAGCGACGATAGAACGCGCCTTTATAACTTGTACGTTCGACGTAGCATGAAATACTGTTCGTTTTTATCTATCCCCATGCGTGCTGCTGAGCGGAGGAAAATAGAATCCGTCCAAAATTTTTACCTAGATAGTGTTAACCCCGGAACACAGACATTTTTCCTACCAAGAACGTTGCTAGATTAAGGTCTTGATCCTTTATGGTTTCGTAAATAAGAAGAGGAACTATTTTTATTATTTATGCCTTTATTTAATTGTGCCTTTAACCCACTAACAACATTAAGACATCTTGCCCACCCCCGAAGTATTAGTCAGCGTGAGGTCTTTTTATTTCTTCCTCTGGCACGTGTCGTTAAATATTGTCGGTTATTTTCTGTAATTGCAATTGCAATTTGGAATAAACTACCCAAGAATGTGAAAACTGTGCAAAATTATCCGTTATTTTAAAGAGCAATTACTCGATTATTGCATTCAGAAAAACTCCCACAAATTTTGGTTGTTGAATCCACTGATCGACTGTACCGTAGCGAAGGCGTTTGCAGTCTCTGATCTCAATGGCCGGTCTCACCAGGGACAATTTCTTTGGCCAACAACGGCAGCCGTTCTTCGGCGCTTCTGTTTGGACTAGCCCCAACTTCATGAGAGGACTTGGCGACTAATAATATCCGACACCGTGCAATCCCTCCCTCCTTGACGGTCGACAGTTTGCCGTTAGTAGTTTTTTTTCTCCTGAACGCTCCAAACCATAAAAATCACCATCAACTTTATTTTTATTCCTTTCTGACAGGAGTTCTTTTACTGCTGGTTGGATTTGTGTTTAACGCTTCCCTGACGAGGCCAGTAAATTAGCATTAAATAAAATTATTAGTATTTTAGTAATATCTCCACTAAACAGAATAGTTTCTTATATAATGCAGGACCAAAACTCGCGAACAGTCAAATGGAGGTGATAACTGTGAAATGAAATGAAAATCACACGCACTACTGCTACGCGGATGCAAGACGTTGTTTTGGTTTAACGGAGCTGTTCTGTCCGGACAAGCGGCATTTTTTCATGCAAATATACATCTGTCTTTGTTTAAATGCCTCCGTTGAATCGGTCATTATCACGTCCTCGGGAAGCCCGTTCTAGACAGCGACGTCTCGCTGTGAAAAAGAGTATCTGCAAACGTCCAGGCGGCATCGGGACCTTCTAGGTTTAAAAGAGTTCCCACGCAGGTTGATTGTTGTGGCCAAGGGGAATATATCATCGAGGTAAAGGGTACAGTCCCGGTTCCTCAAAATTCGCTAAGCCTGTATGAGATGTTCTCGGATCTGCCTGTACTCAAGAGGAAATACGCTAAGACCATCAAGTCTGCAGTTGTAACGCAAAGTCTTGAGGCCTTTCAAATTTTGGTCGCCCTCTTCTGAATTCTTTCAAGCCACTTATAGTCATTTTTAGCCACGGGCGCCATGTTTGGATGCGGACGAATGAACGCTCCGTATACTTTTCCAAATAACTCTTTGTCTATATCCATGAAAATTCGTTCAATCGCAAAGAGAACATCGGTTGCACGTTTGACCGCCCCAAATCATTGAGAGGAGGGCTTAAAAGTCGACAAAATGTTGATCCCAAGATCTTCTTGTTCGGTCACATTTGAAATGGTAGATAGATAGATAATTTTATTAAAGACCCGTCGGGGTCCCAGCAAAGCAAGTTAAAATAAATTTACATGTGAGTTTTAGACGAGGTGGACAGAATCTTTACAAAATGCAATTCATAGTTTCTAAATTAGTAGTCCATTGAGAAACATGATTAGTGAGGGGTGAAAAAAAACTCCATACAAAAAGTTAAAAATGATTGGATTAATTTTACAGGTGATCCTTACCATCGTCTCTTACACTCGTTTTGAGTCGGAGCGCGACGCACTTCTCAAGGTTAAACTTCAGCAGACATTTGTCAGACCCTTCGCATAGGCGATTCAGTCCTTCTTGCAGGGTCCGTTCACCATTTACTCATTGATAGCACGCTATATCTTGATGTCGTCGGCAAACATGACTCAGTTGAAGTCCATTCTATCTATACAGTCGTTGACACAAAATAAAAACAGCAATGGTCTGAGCACAGAACCCTGGGAAACTGCATTCCCATCTGGCACTGACGTTGACTTGCACTACCAATACACATTGGCTGTGATCGGCCAGTCAGAAAGTCCATTACCAAGGTTAATAGGTTTTCCATTATCCCTGGCTCTCGGAAATTGTAAAGTAACCGGTGGTGTGGAACACTATCAAAGGCTTTCTTGAAATCGATGTGAGAGATATCGACACGTTTCTTTTTCTAACGAGCGGGACTACTGTTCCGTTGAATAGAGCATATTAGTTAGGCAGGAGTGATTTCGTCGAAAACCATGTTGGTAAATAATGCGGTTGCGTCTTTCACCGGAACGTAAACTGCCAGGCGGTCAATGGCAAATGTCGACTATCAACATAAAAGCATCCAGGCCTATGTCTTTGAACGAAAAGATAGTTTAATCCTTCAGAGGTTACTGTAATACCTTTGATTGCTGGAAAATAGACAGCGGGTGCAAATTACACCCATCATCTTATGCATTCTTCGCATTAAGGCAGTAGGCCGTTTGCAAAAGTATAACAATGCATAGTCGCAGTGAAATAAGTGCATCCCATTGTGGAGACTTTGAGGGATGTTGGAAGAGGATTCCTGCAGATATTGAGTGAAGTCAATTCGTTCGCTGGTCGATAATGGCTGCCCTTCCTGGCTGTTCGCAAAAGCCGACTCTGCAGTATGGGCAATTGAGTAGATAGTGTAAGATTAAAGGTAAGGGAAAGTGCTAGGCTGTATCAATAGAACAGGATTCTTTACAAAGCAGAGCCCATGAAAGGGTGGATAGACCTTTCCAGGTGACAAAGAAACCGCTGGCGGTACCTATAGATGCTATTAAGCAATAAATACTAGCAGTTGCATCTGCGTTTCCTTTGGCAAGTCCGAATATGTGTGATTTTTATATTGAATTCGGTATATGTTGTTCGATTTGGTTAGCGTTTGAGTAAGTAAACATACGCGGGTATATTGGTGCGCAGGCTACACGCATTGACTTTCGTCTTATTGTTCAGATGGAGGTTGTGTAACCAGAGGTCGACCAAAAAAGATTGTATTGACAGTTGATCAAAAAGATGTATTAAACAAACCGAAATAGAGTAAGAGCCGTTTTGGGCCACAGAAAGCGTCAGAATTGGGCGTTGAATAATTCAATCTGTGACCATAGGGTGATTGCGTGCATAATTATGTTCAATAATAATTCAGCTAGTTATTCTGTTGGCAAATTAGTTATATTCACACGTGACCTGGTGTTTGTTGACCTGAGCCGAAGTACTTTTGGTTCCCAAGCGGATTTCTTTCTTCATTTGAACCTATACAGAAGCGAAATTGTAGTAACGGGCGGTGGATTTAGGCCTTAGGCCGTGCCAATCGCCTGGTGTTTTCCATTATCTGCGACCAGTTTAACTCGGGTCTGTTATGACATATTGCCGGAGATGTAAGAAATAGTGATATAAATGACACACTACCCTAACCTGGAACAATCTGGCATGGTTTTAATTGCCATAACACACCGACAGTCACGTCGTGGAAGGCTGCCAAAGGATGGAATTGTCCTGCCTTTCACTGCATTAACTTGGTGTGTCATTCATGAAGACTTCCTGCATTTATTTGACGTCGAATTTGTTAATCAGGCACTGTCGTCACAAATCGGTGGTGCTGTCGTTATACCTGTCATTGCGACAGGCGACATCACTGCATAAGGACTACCATCATGTCCAGAAAGTTACCACAAATCTTCATAGACACCCTCTTCAACCGCTGCCAAAAAGGATCTGTATGACCTTTGGCTACTAGTTCTTCTGGGGTCACCACACCCTCGGGCGTCGCATCTGTCATGAGCAGTGTCCTGGTGAATTTTGCCTGTGGTTTATTGTGTCCATTGGCACTCTGTGATTAATGTTTCTGCGTGGTAGTATGATGCCGAGATTACTTCGCCCTATCCCATGAACGTTTACTAAACAATGGCCAAGGGGGGGGGGTGAATGACTAGGAGAGTTAATTCTTTCATAGCAGTGCCACCAATCAGGACTGTTTTCTCCCAGTGATTCTCCCCTTCTACGTGATAGCGTGTCTCTTACCACACACAGGCAGACCACCCTGGCGTTACAATAGGCCAATGGTTCGTGCATAACGGCCCTTGGCTAAGCTGATGGTGAGAGGACGCCATCGGGCCAACACTTGAAACGCCTGCGCATGCAGCTTAAGTGGACACTATGCAAACATCCTAAAAACGTCGGTGAGAACCATGAGTTTCTCAGTCGCAACCATCTGTCCAATCTCGGTAGACGGTGAGACTCTTGAGTTGGTGAGGGCCTCTGTCGTCTTGGGTTGAACCCCCGACTATACGGCCGATGTATAGAGGAAATCGACCACCAGATTAAGCAGGTGTGCACGAACTCTTTCTCCTTTTGTCTAGATCCCTAAACTCGGCATGAGATCAGCATAAATTTCTTGCTGTAAGTATACGAGACCTCAGTAAAAACAAGGCGCATTCCGAGATGTCAATCTGCAAGATGTATTCAATCGATGGTGTTTTCACTGCCCACCTGGTTCTTAGCCGAACTCGTCAGTTGCGTCGTCATTACTGTCTGGGACAACCCTGTCGTAAGCTATGCCGACGTGAATACGAAAGCTTCCCAGATGCTACCTCACAAAACTCTAACCCTGTCCGACGACAGCAACGAAGTTACTAATTGAAGACGTGAGTGGACGTGAAAAAGTCGATCTCTAGCAAGTTTATGGAACTGCAGCCTTTAATCTACAGGGGTGGCGTGCCAACTGGTTCACTTCCGCGCAGGTCCGTCTAGGACCGTCTATGACCATTCAGCTGACCGAATCTGTCCTCGTGAATGCCGTCATAAGTGCGGGTATAGTGCTCTTAGCTGTACGCTTGCGTACTTAATGCAACCTAGACGGTTATTTCCCAAAATTAGGTTATTTTATTGTACTTTTCTTTCTCGTCGAATCTGTTCATGTCATTCTACACAGTTCCTTGACTAATTCCTCGTCTTTAAATTGTCATCTCAGGAATAAAGGAATTCGAGCGCGGGACCCGATTCTGATATGCCCGATCTACTTGAGTATGAGAAATCCATTCTACTAGACAGTCACAGTGAAAGCTGCATGGTTGTCTGCTCCGAAGGTCTCGATCTCGACAACATAATCTATACATCTATTAAAGTTCACAGTGACCCTCACAACTTGGTGCTTATTTCAAATTACGGTGTTGACGAGGCCAGATACATTTCAAAACGATTGATGGCTGAAGATGAGACCTATGTCCCTTTTATCATCACTGCTGAAGTCAGTGTTAAAGAGCGCAAGGCAGCCTATTGTCGTGGAGGTGTTGTCTTTGTCAGCTCTCGAATCCTCGTTGTCGATCTCCTTAGGGGCACCATGCCCGTCAGTCTTGTGACTGGCGTCATCGTTCTTCGCTGCCATCGTCTTCACGAAGCCAGTCAAGAGTCATTTATGGTGCGGCTACTCCGTGAAAAGAATCCTGACATATTTGTGATGGCCTTCACCGACAATCCTGTGGCTCTGATGTCCGGCTACAATAGGGTGGAGTTCATGATGAATCAGTTCAGTATGCCGAAACTCCTTCTATGGCCCCGCTTCAATATTGAAATTGTTAAGTGTCTCTCTTGCTGCCCACCCAAAGTCGAAGAAATACAGGTATAGTGACGGTTTACCAAGGCTTTTGAGTTTGGTCTGTATCTTAACGTAAACTACTTTTTATTTTATTTGGTTAATTTTCCTTCCAAATTTCATCGCCTGGTAGGACTTCCGCTTTTTAATTACCAAAACATGCTTTGGACATGTGTCAGTTATGACCTTGACCGCTAGACTGAAACATGGCACTCTGTGGGACTCGTCATACGGGCTCGGTGAGACCACAAGGCACGGAACCTGGGAGTGACCTAAGCATATACCGCTTATGGATATCGCGACCATAACTCCTTTTCTCGACTCGATCCCTCTATTCGGAGTTTATAGTGTGAGACTCACTCTAATCAGGAAAATATTCGAACAAAGGACAGTCCAAACCACTTTGTTCTGGTTTTAAACTACGGGCGGGTGTTGAGAAAGATGCATTTAAACGCCTGCAAGCTGAGCTTTAGCGACTTGTTTTTGGCCTCTTTGCCCACTATAGTCGGTTATCTTTGACCAACTCCCTTCCAGTGCGCTCATCGAAGAGCTATTGTCGCACCTCCTAGACCACTTAACTTTGCAAGCGTGGTTTCTGATTGTGCGGGCGTAGCTGCTGATTGGCTTAAATTAGAGTTGACTTTTCGACTCGACGCTATGAGTTCCTGATATCTGTTAGTCTACATGATTTTTCGTAAGCATTTATAACGTTTTGAAACCTGCTGCGCTTGAAGCAGAAACTGTGCGAACGAATCTGCTGGATGACAACGTTTTGCTACTTTCGCGTTTGTCTGCGTTAGTGTCTGGTGCCATCCGGGTTTACGTGAGCCTTATGCCCAGATAGCCTTGGTTAGACAAACATATGTACACTTGCGCTCCACCCGACTGTGCGTACAATATTTAGAACTTACCGCCGAGGAGCACCATCATTCGTTCGCCTGCGACTCAGGGCTTACGCCTGGAAGCAATTGTTTCAGCGCGTTGCTGGCTGGTTTGAAGATGAATAAATTGACTAGTTGCTCACTCCTTTGAGAATCCGAAGTCTTCCATTCCTTCTGAATAGGTAGTGTTTTCAAGCTTCTCTTCGCCTTAACTTCTTTATAGCTCCATATGCTTGCCCCCTTTTTGGATTGCACATCATTACCGAGAAATTGCATTTTTGTCCCAAACAGGTTTTCCTGACGCCTGGAATGGTGTCCTGTCAGTCCTACCTCCTCGAAATGATCCAGGCCTCATTAAAGGAGCTAGTCGAAAATAATCCAATTCTTAATAACGACGAGTTCTCACTGGAGATGGCTCTTACAAACGCCTTTTATCACCTGGTACGTATTTTTGCACATTGTACTGTCATTTTTAGGTGAGCTTATCATATGCCACCGCCGCCCGGCTTCCGATGAGCTGAATAACGATACTCACTCAATCGTGTCTTCATCGATGAATTCTTCAAATTGTTAATGCAGCAAGGGGCACCTGGTCCCTTCTTACCGTTCTCCTCTCACTCTAAGATGACCTTTTTGGAACATTATGGAAACTGGTGATGCGCATGCCCGCATATCTAACAATCATGCATGTTGTACACCTAAATTAGTATCACCATACTCCAGATACGCGACTGCACTACTTTGTGCTATCGTTTGCGAACGATTCGCGTCCGCAGTGGGTTCCATAGCGTGCTCTATGCACCTTGTGGTGTGTGAACACTATATATATATATATATATATATATATATATATATAATATATTGGAACGCAGGCATCCCAAGAAATATAAATTGAAATCAAAACGTTCTTTGGGAAAGGGAGAAAACTTTATTGAGTAAATTTTCGACGTCGGTTCCCCGTGTCGTCGTCAGACTAGAGTAAATGTGCTGAAAACAATTAAAATTTCAAACGTGCTACAAAATCAATACTCATTTGGTGCCTCAGCTAGTAAGCTGCCGTCGTGTGTGTCAGTCCGTATTGATCGGCTTTCGTCTCTTCCACTTTTCTCTGAGATTCTTGTACGTGGCATCTAATTCGATATGCCTGTTGATGCATGACTCATCGGAGTGCATGGCTTCAAGAAACTCTCGGCCTTTTTTAGATGGGCAAACTCCGACGATGCGAGTTTTGTCCCATGCGAAATTGTGCCCAGTATCAAGAGTGTGCATGGCCATTTGAGACAAGTGGTCTCGCCTCTTAACTGCAAGTTGATGTTCGTGGATGCGTGTAGAGGCACATTTTCCCGTTTGGCCACAATATACGGCATCACAGGCTTCGCATGGGATCTTATAGACGACTTCTTTTTTATTGAGATCGGTGGCTCTTCCATTAGTTAACCCTAAGTTATGGGTACGATATGTAGACGACACGTTTGTCGTCGTTAAAACGGATCAACTAGAAATACTCCACGACACAATCAATTCAACCGTTCCGGGAATTAGATTCACGTTGGAAAAAGAACTTGACAATAAACTCCCATTTCTAGACGTTCTCGTACAGCGTAAGACTGACGGAACATTACACACCTCCGTTTACCGCAAAGAAACATATGCAGAAATAATTCTACACTATGAGAGCAACAGTCCGATCTCTCACAAGCGGAGTACTGTCAAAAGTCTGATACATCGAGCAAAAACACATTGCTCTGATGAAGAAAGCTACAAAGTTGAACAGAACTACCTATTTGAATTATTTTCCCAGAACGGATACCCGAGAGATTTCGTACGTCGATGCATGAAACAACAAGAGATAAAAACTAAGGAACTAGATAGTTCCAATCAAGCGCCCAGAGCAAACACTTGGCGAATCCTTCCTTACATCAGGAATGTGTCTGAAATTGTTGAAAGACACTTGAGGAAACACCAGATAAAAGTGGCGCACAAGCCGACGACTACTTTACGCACCCAGCTTGTACACCCTAAGGATAGGGTTGGCTATCTCAATAAAAAAGAAGTCGTCTATAAGATCCCATGCGAAGCCTGTGATGCCGTATATTGTGGCCAAACGGGAAAATGTGCCTCTACACGCATCCACGAACATCAACTTGCAGTTAAGAGGCGAGACCACTTGTCTCAAATGGCCATGCACACTCTTGATACTGGGCACAATTTCGCATGGGACAAAACTCGCATCGTCGGAGTTTGCCCATCTAAAAAAGGCCGAGAGTTTCTTGAAGCCATGCACTCCGATGAGTCATGCATCAACAGGCATATCGAATTAGATGCCACGTACAAGAATCTCAGAGAAAAGTGGAAGAGACGAAAGCCGATCAATACGGACTGACACACACGACGGCAGCTTACTAGCTGAGGCACCAAATGAGTATTGATTTTGTAGCACGTTTGAAATTTTAATTGTTTTCAGCACATTTACTCTAGTCTGACGACGACACGGGGAACCGACGTCGAAAATTTACTCAATAAAGTTTTCTCCCTTTCCCAAAGAACGTTTTGATTTCAATATAATATATATATATATATATATATATATACTGGAAGATGGGCATCCCAAGAAACATAATTCGAAGAAGAATGAGTCCTTTGGGAATATGAAAGGGGCTCCTATGGGGTCACCTATTTCTGGATTTTTGGCTGAAGTCACAATGCAAAAATTAGAGACTATGGCCTTACCATTATTCAATCCCAAATTGTGGGTACGCTACGTCGATGACACCTTTGTCATCGTCAAGAGAGATCAACTAGAAACTCTGCATAAAGCTATCAACTCAACACTACCGGGAATTACGTTCACGCTCGAAAGAGAAGCTAACAGCACACTTCCATTTCTTGATGTCCTCGTACAGCGAAAAACTGACGGGACATTCCAGACATCAGTATACCGCAAAGAAACTTACGCGGAAGTCATCCTACATTACGAGAGCAACCACCCTATGGCTCACAAACGGAGTGCTGTTAAGACCCTACTTAATCGAGCAAAGACACATTGCTCTGAGAACGAAGGTTACAAAAAAGAACTCAATTATCTATTCAACCTATTTTCCCAAAACGGCTACCCCAGAGATTTTGTACGCAGATGCATGAAACAGCAGGAATCAAAAGAAAGAGAGAAGGAACTAGATTGTTCCGATCAGACGCCAAAAACAAAACATTGGCGAACGCTTCCCTACATTAAAAATGTGTCTGAACTCGTTGCAAGACACCTGAGGAAGCACCAAATACAAGTGGCTCACAAACCGACTACCACGCTACGCAATCAGCTTGTACACCCTAAGGATAGGGTTGGCTATTTGGATAAGAAAGAAGTAGTCTATAAGATTCCATGTGGCACTTGTAATGCAGTGTATTGTGGTCAAACCGGAAAATCCGCCTCTACACGCCTACATGAACACCAATTGGCAGTGAAGAGGCGGGACCACTTATCCCAAGTCGCCATGCATACTCTTGAAACTGGGCACAAATTCGCTTGGGATAAAACACGCATTGTCGGTTCCTGCCCATATAAGAAAGGCCGAGAATTCCTAGAGGCCATTCACTCTGATGATTCATGCATCAATCGACGCATCGACCTTGATACCATGTACACAAGTCTCAAAGAAAAATGGAAAAGATAATAGCCAATCACGACGTGACATCAGCCCACAGCATTAGCCCATCCTCAGTCATGACAAAGCAATATCGATTTTTTCGGCATTGTTTAAATTTTGACTGTTTCTTCACACTTATTTCACGTCTGAAGACGAGCTGGGGAACCAGACTCGAAAATTTCGAAATAAAGTTTGTTCATATTCCCAAAGGACTCATTCTTCTTCGAAATATATATATATATATATATGCAAGGCTGATAATTGTACACGACATTGAGTCGAAACCTCAGAGCACTAGTTTTTGGAGTCCGTCCCGATATCTTAATGAACACTTGAGTCGGGGCAGCCGATTTCTTGGGAGCAGCGCCGTAATGCCCCTTGTACAAACAATTAGCGCTTCCAATGCTGTAATTTTATTTGGCAGGGGTTTTAGGATACTATGAACATAAATAATAACTAATAGGCTTATACCTGCTATAGAAGTACTGTGGAATAATTATTTGTGGTCGGTGGGAATGTTACATGATTATTCGGCCCGACATGATAGTATTCACATGAAATTTGGAGATGAACCTAACGGCTCATTTTCTGACAACTCTCTCCTACCTTTTCTCGGCAAAATTGGAACTCGCCCGAATTCACAGCGCGGAAAAAGAAAGGCCTGTGCTTATTGTGCCAACTTTCGTTGCCAATGAAGTGCATGAGTGCAAGCAGTAAGTGGTTACAATACACGAGTTTAAGTCAGCCATTTTCATTGAACCCATTTATATCAGCCTCATGGACACAGTGGTTGTGATTTGCTACCAGGGTTTGACCCTCATGAGCGACCATGTTCATCCTGTGGGTAGTTTGTAATGATAGCAGACTTGCGTAGCACCCGCCTCACTCTCGCCCCCCTCCACCACTTGGACCACCACTTGGTATAGTCAGGACGCCACTGGCGACGGGCTCGGATGCACTGGCTTAAGAAGATAAGCAGCCCGTCTACGTGTGACACACACGACTTGGTCCACGCATGATGACCAGGTTTTCACAGAAACAAAGAGGCGGCTCGGATCTCATCTGAGTGGAAGTGGCATAGAGGCCACACGAAGAAGGCGACATTGTAGTCTGACTCTCAGTCCACCAGTCAACCACTCCACACCTACAGGATAGACAACGAGGACAGAGTTATCCCGTCTGTTGACGCCCTCCCAAACCCCGACCCTAAGCGTATCGTCATAGATGCAAGCACGTCAGGTTCATTATAATGAGGAATACAGCGAATTACCGTGGTGATGGAGTCCCCATAGACACCCTCCTCCGTTAACTAGTTGACTGTTTGAATTTCTACCACCTACCTTTCTCTCTCTGTTCGTTGATTAGACCAGTCTATACATTGACCCCATCTGGCACCAGCTTAGCCAGACCAGTCACCGACTGCTCGCCGACATTGCCGGCCTCCGTCGTCTCCTCTTCCACCTGCTCGACAGCGACGCCGTCAGCTTCCTCGATAGGCTCGAGAGCCTGCGACAAGCCGAGCTTTCTGCTGTCCGCAGTCAAGACGGCGCCGGCTCGAGGCCGTTGTTGTTGCCCTCTGGCCAACGTACGGCCACCTGCGCCAATTGGTTGCTTATGAATCAGGCTGAGAAACTCCTCACTGTGGCTCGCCAACGTGTCTACTCTTGTTATAAAACGCGCAAGTCCTTTAACAATCCATTTTTAGATTTTCAAACATAATATGCGGATAGGTGTACTGCGCGTCAGCGTATAATGCCATAACTAAAGTTATTCAGTTGATAAGACGGAAATATTTGGTCGGTATTTGCTCCGCCGTCTACTCATGCCACACACGACCTGAGTCCCGCGTACTCGGGTCTGTTGTTAGGACGACTTGAACCTCACGATAGTGTGGGTGCCACAGGGGTTGTGTTTAGAACAGGCCATTTCGGCTTGATTCTATGTCTCGAGAGGACCGAGTTATCCCGTTAGTTGTCAGCCGTCCAGTGCACGACTTTTTCCGTGTGTTACCAAAAGGAAGGATTCCCTAGAGCCTTCCTGACCCTCTCCCCTCTTCCGTACACCGCTTGACTGTCGGAGCCTCTATGCCAACTGGTGCTAGGATTGAGCACAATGGCTGACAGGGCTTGAAGGTCTACGGCTAAGTCGTGCCATCACATGCTTGCACGGCAGTAGTTCTGAACCCGCACGAACCCCGCGCAGCCCGATAAACGCGTGTCCTGAGCCAGTTTGACCTTCGTTTTGGTTGTGCGCATCTACCGGTCTACTCGTTGTGGAGAAGCGAGCTTTACATCAGAAGGCAGCTAACACACGCTCAGTCCTGAGTTTGCCGTGCGCATTTCCAAAAACCCAACTCTCTACAAGTTGATGGAAGACAAGGTGATCGGACGTCAGTGTCTTCATCGCCTGTTAACGTCAAATAGATACGGTGCGACTTTGCTGGACGCAACACACGACCCAAGACAGATAGGGAACCCACAGTGTGAAAGCCCATTCTTGTAGGGTTGTGACATTTGTCAATATGCACCTGAGGATGTCGCCCGTCTTCTGAGACTGACAGAAATTGAAGTAGTCGGCTGATCTAGAGAATTTGCCCGGAGACAGGTTTTAAGACTAATGGGTCCCAAGTCACACGGAGAAGGGCCACCGGCCATCTGTGCAGTCTGGCTTAGTTCCTATGAGGCCAGTTATCGTGAAGAAGGTGACACGATCACTGGAAAGGAGTTTTATTCGCCTTACGTCTAGGATTCCTGCCCGAACTCACCCGAAACGTCAGGCGAATAAAGTTCATGTCCCAGCGATCTTGTCTCCTCTTTAACGACTGCTTACAAGGACTCGTATCCTTGCTTCTAAAGACCAACTATCCCGGACAAACTGGCAGTTGACCGCAAACTTACTTGCATGAATAAGCCAGTGAAGAAAGAGGACCTGCTTCACTTATTGGCCGAGCATTGGGCATGGATCTGGTACACTGTTGCTTAAATTCTCGACTGACGGAACTACCTCACTATTAGGGAAATTGCCGAGACCTGACCCCTGGGCGCATCATCCACTAGCAGTTGTGTTACCTGGCCATACCTGGTGAAATGCAGGACGCTTGTTGTAGTTCCGATGC
>CACRXP010000777.1:231970-244117 GCA_902702965.1 Spirometra erinaceieuropaei
AGTGGCAGCGCCGGTGCGTTCGGCCGGGACGGAGATTACATCTGCTGATTGCATGCCTTATATAGACTGCGCAGAATCTGCGCGAGTCCCTGCTTATTACTGCATGTGCATGTGGCACGCGTTAGATCGAGGCTTTCAAGTCACTGTGCGCGGTTGACGGGCCGCTGATGCGGGATGAACAGCAGTGAGAGCTAGGCCGATCCCGGTCCATCCTTCATCCTGCCAAATCAGCGCTTTCGTCATCGTAATAAGTCTACTGCTCTCTACCCGTAACGACGTGCCAAAGGTCGTGGCTTGAAAGGCTGTCACCTGACAGGTTTATTCGGCTCTCCGGGGGATTAAGGATCGGGCTGTGCAGTATCTACTTTCCATGGACCTAGCAGGTAGAGATTTCGTTTCGCTATTTTCACACTCATTTTCGGCTGCACAACGCAGTTCATAATGACGAACTTGGGGACATGCTGCAGAAAAAAGGGAAAGCAACTTTTCCAAATGTCCCCTTACGTATACATTACCAATACTTTAAAGTCTGCGAAAACGGGAATAATTAAATCTAAAAACGTCTGAGGCCCTCCGAGACAATAAACCTATATAATAGTGTCTAGACGAGATAGGAAATTGGGTTTTTGTGTGTTTCCGATGTTCTTTCAACCTACATGAGCCGGTTGCTTGGTTGCAACCTGGTGCGTATCGATCTGAGAACCAGGTCGTGTGTGGCACGCGTAGATGGGTTATCTAACTGCCCCCACCCCCACCACAGCACCTCTCCGACCTCTGGTTGCCTCGACTTCGTCCTTCTGCCGAAAGACGATCATTGCAAGGAGGAAGGACGAGGCAGATACAACACTAGTCTACTTCACTTTAAGCGTAGTCATGCTTGAGTCACCGCTGCGCCCGCCTCGGGAAATAGTGACAGACCACATTATCTGCAACCATCGTAGAGAACAGACTCAGAGCTGCCGGCACTCCCTTCTTCACCTCGTCAACCCGGCACGGACCGCTGCCAGTTTCTAACGCCAGGGACAGGAGGCCTTTTATGTCCCTTTTAACCACCCTGAACCGAACCTTAACCACCGATATTAGGGTTAGACTAGCACAAACGCCAGCTTTATAGGTAGGCCAAGCACGAGGGTCAGGGGATAGGTCAGTTTTAGCGTTAATATAACCATCAATTATCTCCTCCTTACCGCGTAAAACCTTTCGAAATCTGTTTCCGGGGGGAGCTGTAACCAAACATATGGAAATGAAATAAGGGCAACGATCGGGCCAGGAACCCCAAACACACGACTAGCCAAAAGTGCCTGTCTAACGGGAAAGATGGTAATAGGGGTTTTACGGGTGGGGCCTATGCGTGCATAGAGGAATGACAGAATAAGTATAGATAATTGGTAAATACGTTTTTCGGGCGGGAAGGTTTTATTGCATTGACATATGGCAACCGAAATTAAGCAGGACAATTAAAAAAATAAACGTTAGATGTCTACAACGATCGCTTCTCAACTCTCTGAGATGAGGTCATTGTAGATAATGCATCAGACAGTCTACAACAGACGACCCATATTTGGACGTTGAAGCACCAAACCGGAATATTCGTGTCGGACTAAAACCGACTTAAAAAGTATAGTAGGTATTCCCTGTATGCCACAAATTGGTTGGGGCCCTTCTCCCCATCCTTGCCGAAGTAAGTTGACAAGTGTTAGCTATAACGACAACACCGTCACCGAATTTTGAACAACAAGGGCAAGGGAGACTGGAATGACCATTTTCGACTCATTTGCCCCCGTCTCCCAAATATAATCTGAGATCGTTTGTTGTCATCTATGAACCAACTTGCCTAAAGTATTCGGCATTTGTCGCGCACCGATAGACGAGCCTGACCTGGTTATAAGGCAAGTTCACGTAACTACCTGGGGTCCCAAGTACTGAAATCTCAAAATAGTCTGCCCCAAGGAATGCGTAAATATGTGGATTTTTGAACGATCAAAAAAGCAGGACAGAAGGCCGTTTCAACCAAGCCTCGCATTAACTCCTCCATTGGAACAGAGTACGATCACATTCAATAAATCAGTTTTATGGAGTTCACCCTGTCTTTGCTTGTTTTTTTCCTTCCAGAGCAGCCAGCCAGATTAATTTCTGTACATATTTTTGCTTATGCATGATGACGAAGGCTGCAGCTGCTCTTACGCTTGCCATCTTTTATCCTCCAATGTGCTGTAGGAACCTATTCTGTTGAACTCTGCCCGAAGCTGGCGGCCCTAAGGTCGATTCTAGAGGAGGTTCTTCGAACAGCTCCGACAGATGTGAAAGGCGACTCGACCGATACCATCCCCACTATCCTCGTTCTTGTCAGTAGGCCCAAAACCGCCGAGTGGATTGAACACTTTCTGTGTGAGGGCGAGGGACAGTTGACTCAGTGGCTTCTGCGCGGTCGCTTGCCGTTTGATCATCCTACAGAACAGAGCCCATTGGAGACGGAGGCGGAAGAGGAGAAGGCGGCCTCGAGAATGCGACCTGATCCTGACCCATCGGCACCGGCAGTCTCGCGCAATTGGAGGAGACAAGCACGAGGCGGTCAGGTAATATTGACTGAAACCAGAAAAAGTTCAGATCGCTGGGACAAGAACTTTATTTGCAGAATGGCATTAGCGACAAAGAGAAGGGAGACTGGAATGACCATTTTTGGCTTATTAGCCGTCGCCAGCCAGTCATGCCCAACCCCGAAGTGTGGATCACCCGAGGCTCGAACTCACGACCTGTTTATTAGGAGTCCACCCCTCTAACCACTGTATATTCCCGATCAAAAGCGACAGGGCAACGGCCCGTGGCCCAGTGGTTAGAGGCGTTGTACTTCTAACTAACAGGTCGCGAGTTCGAGCCTCGGGTGTTCCACGCTTCGGGGTTGGGTATGAGTGGCTGACGAAATGAAGCCAGAAATGGCCATTCCAATCTTTGTCGGTAATGCCATTCGGCTTATATCATGCGCCGCTGTGCGGCTGTTGGTTTGGCTCGAGAGAGAGAGAGCCCGCAAGGCACAACGGAACGAGTGAGTTCCGTAAGAACGATCGGTGAGCGCCACCTACCATCAGAACTTTATTACCCTGACGTTCCGGATCCTTGCTCGGGCCCATCGCCAGAGACAGTCACGGAGAAGGATGGTAGAGGCACGAGGGGCGCAGTACTTATGGTGCGCAAGTTGCCCGGCAAGTAAATGTCTGCAATAACTAGCTGCACTCGCGTTCATCGCTGGGGTCGTATTTGCCGTGATGATTGCTTGTCGGTCAGTATCTGAATCACTACCGGTCGTTATTTCATCACGGTTGTTGATTCTTTGGGTGACGATTACTCAGAAACTTGGCTCACTGTCACCGGAACTGTTGCTAGCCCGCGCCCACCCGGCGTGGGCAATTATTTTGTCCTGGCAGTCACAGCGCAGAATATGAGGGCTAGAGTTCATTGCGCGCATTACTTGAATTCGGACCAGAAAACCATGACTCGAGCAGCTCGCGGCTCACGTGGTTGTCACCTCTTGCGAGAATTTCGACCCAGTCAAACTTAAAAATCTAATCGGATCCCGTCGAATGAGCCGCGGTCTTGGAACTGGCGTTATTCTTCCTCACTGCTGCTGCATGTTCGGTCACTCGCGTTTGGAATAATCTTTCAGTTTAGGCAGAATGGTATTACCGACAAAGACAAGGGAGACTGGAATGGCCATTTCTGGCTTATTAGCCGTCGTCAGCCAGCCATACCCAAGCCCGAAGTGTGGAACACCCGAGCCTCGAACCCGCGACCTGTTGGTTTAGATGTCAACGCCTCTACTTACCGGGCCACGAGCCCGTCGCCTTGTCGGTTTTCGATCGGGAATATACAATGTTAGGGGGCGCTCACTGATCGTTCATACGGAACTCACTCGTTCCGTTTTGCCTTAAGGGCTCTCTCTCGAGCCCAACCAGCAGCCGCACAGCGGCGCATGATATATAGGCAGAATGGTATTACCGACAAAGACAAGGGAGACTGGAATGGCCATTTCTGGCTTATTAGCCGTCGTCAGCCAGCCATACCCAAGCCCGAAGTGTGGAACACCCGAGCCTCGAATTCGCGCCCTGTTGGTTTAGAAGTCAACGCCTCTACTCACCGGGCCACGAGCCCGTTGCCCTGTCGGTTTTTGATCGGGAATATACAATGTTAGGGGGCGCTCACCGATCGTTCATACGGAACTCACTCGTTCCGTTGTGCCTTAAGGGCTCTCTCTCGAGCCCAACCAGCAGCCGCAGTTTCAGTTTCTTTGCCGCAGTTGCTTTGCCTGAAGTTGCACCAGATTCGGTAAACGACTCCGGACGTTTCCTGCCGTGGCAGTGGACCACTCGGCTTCATGACTTGGAGCTTAATAGTTGTCCATGGTCTGTGACGGCTTCCGGGACGTTATTCACGTACAAGAACGCCCCCCAAAATTTTGGGCGTTGAATTTTGTCCCTCGTCGCGTTTGTGCATGCACCGGCTGACGAGGTTGCACGGGTAGCCATTTTCTCTGAACGCTCGTCGAGGGTATTGTAATTCAACAGTCTTATCTTTCTGTTCGCTGTAATGTGTCTCAATACGCCGGTATAGTGTCCATATGCAACTGCGTTTGTGGCCGATCGGGTGGTTGCTGTTTAAACCCTGTACTTACGTTTTATTAGTCGATTTCCAGAACACTTTAGTTTTTATGTCAGCATAATTCTAGCGGCAGACGGGAACATCAAGGAAGGCTGACCGGTTGTTCTCTTCCTCCTCCATCGTGAATTGTATGTCCAGGAAGACGGCGTTGAGGTGTTCTTTGAGTACCACCACCTGATCTCGTTCTGTGGCATCGGAAATGTCATCCATATACCGAGCCTCGAATTCCGGTTTACGGTGTTGGAAGACCATCGACTCCAACAGTTTTAGGACCACCTCAGCTATGAGTCCCGAAATAGGGGAACGCATTGGCATGCCTTTCACCCGCTCGTAGATTGTCCCGTCGAACGGGAAATACGTCTTGAGACGGAACTTCTGGAGGTTGAGGCTTTGGGCAAACCGCCTCATTCCCCGCACTTTAATCTATCACGACGCGGAAAAACTAATATCTTAGACGATTTTCAACTGACGGACAACCCAGTCCTCGTTACTAGTATACTGAAGTGACTGGAGGACCAAGAATCAGACTTGGTGACTCCCTCTTGATTTGACCTTTATAGCACTCACGCATGGGAGATCCTTACCGCCCTTACAGCAGCCCGGTCCATGCCATGGAAAGCAGGTCGTGTGTGTGGCGTCTGTTTAGTTTGGCCAGTCACTGCTCTCACTCCAAGCCCGGCCGTATTGACGTCATCTTGCGGTCGGAGCGAGGTGGGTGAGGGAGGGGAGAGTGGTGCGGTAGATGCTGCGTACAGTGAGTGACCGATCTCATGAAAAACTGGCTGAAATTCTGAAATGCGTTTTCGATTAGGAAGGGTTACTTCGTTGGGGTTCTAATACTGATTATCTTTCGGCATAATCCTATAATATTTTGGACCCGGCAGAATGCCAGCTTTTCAATACACTGCTTTTCAATCTCCTGTAGAAACCATACTCGGTAACAAATTACTACTTAAGTAGCATGCATCCTTCCCATGGATTTTCGATGGTCTTGCAAATTCAAATATACCTTATAGAAACCATAAACAAAAATAGCTTTCTTTCAGTCGTTTGATAGAGAATTGCGTCTGCTTTATATTTTATACTCAAGGAAGGAGTATAATTAGGTTTTGAAAAAGTTTCTAATTATGAGATTTTTAAAGACCGCGCAATGTCCATTCACATAGCATCGTAGCTGGCCGTTTACCACAGCTGCTCCTGAAATGTAAGACATAGTCCGCATCCATTGCAAAATTTTATGGACTCTGTATGATATCTTTTTAATGACATGGAAAAATATGCGATTTTCTTTGCGCGAAACGCGTGTACCTTGTAGACTGAAATCACTAAGCGCTAATGCAACGAATGATCAGGCGCCAAATTATTCGGCAATTAGGAAACTTTTTAAAACCTAATTATACTCCTTCCTTGAGTATAAAATATAAAGAAGACGTGATTCCCTATTAATCGACTGAAAGGAAGCATACTTTTGTTTATGGTTTCTATAAAATATATTTGAATGTGCAAGACCATCGAAAATCAATGGCAAAAATGCATGATACTTTAGCAGTCATTTTTTACGGTCATTTTACGGTTTCATCAGGAGATTGGAAAGCAGTGTATTTAAAGGTTAACATCCTGCCGAGTCCGAAATGCTATATGATTATGCCGCAAGATAATCAGTATTACAACCCCGACCAAGTAATCCTTCCAAATCGAAAACGCATCTCAGAATTTCAGACAACATTTCATGAGATCGGCCACTTACTGTAAGTATAACTGAGATTGATGTAGTCTGCATTAATAACAGATCATGAAATGCGCATTTGCGCATAAAACAGGTTTTGTATACCGTAATCATATCAAGTTGGTTAATTAAGAGACGTGGTGCTGATTTAATTTAATGCATGATACGGCAGAATGTTCAAATACCAGGTGGGCTTCATCCCACAGTCGCCATATTGGCGGAATAATCTAAAACTGAAATTGTACTTTTAAGACAAAAAAGTGGGCTCCCTACTACCACTGCGGACGAACTCTAGATACCTCTCCTTATGAACGTCGTCATGTTAATTCCGTCTCCTTGGATTATTGTGATTGCCATGTACAATGTAACCCTTGGTCCAGCCGATTTTATCGACTCACACAACTCGATGCAGGACGCTACGATCTCCATTAAAATGAGAGTACATTTTGCAGCAGCAAGGGCAGCCAGTTTAGACCGCTTGCGGGTAGACAGACTTGCACGTTAATGATTCAGCGGCAGCTTGCCTTCAACCGCCTGTATATGTATCTCGTCGCAGCAAGGGCCCCTCTCCATTTACTCGATTTCGATCTTTTTTTAACGGTCAAGACCTCTCTTATGCGTTTTCTCCACGTAGAGAAGTTGGCCATTCATTACTTTGCTGGCTTTTGAAACCGACCATTGTTTTCTCCCGAACGTCAGGGCGGTCGACGCGTCATCAGCTGCCATGGTGCCCCACCAAACTACCCCCAGAAGGACTTAAAGCCCCCAGTTAGCGGGACGATCTGCAAGTCGGAAGCTGAAGACAAAGCGCCTGTCATGCTAGGAAATATCGACGCAACCCCACAGGATCGAAAAGAAGAGGGAGACAGAGAGTCGAAGGGGGATGCTGGCAGACAAGATACAGAGCAAGGTGATCAGTGTGAAAAATTAGGCGGTAAGTTGGGATGAGAGTGGGCTTATTTATTTTATGCTTAAAAGTTTTCTGTTGTCCTCTCTGTCCAGATTTAACGTGAGTCGACTTATTTTTGACGTGATGGCATTTATTTTCCCCCGTGTTCCTGGTCGTCGGCGGTTACATCGCATGTTCTCGCTTCATGTACTTTGGGTCTGAATGATAAGGACTTGGAGAGGGGCCCCATTTTAGTCCAACTTTCCGTCTGTAGGGAATTCATTTGAACATTTTTTCTAATAGATTCTAACATCATCCACTCGATCGCGCTGACGTTCCTTATTATCTGTTCCACAACCTTGACTTTTGTTTGACCAGCATAGGTGGGCAAAACGGTATGATAACTCTCACTAAAAAGAAATATTTGTAAGCTTTTCTCGTGTCTGTATGAAGGGCGCATATGCTCCTCGTATAATATTGTAATGAGTATGGATTATGTTGCTTGAGCAGCATTTATAGAATTGAGCGTCTCAGGGATCGAAGCCCCTCTTTCCTGAAGTGCAAAATTTCAAGAAGTAGTTCTTATAAATGGTAGAGTTTTCCTCTACCCCCTCTGTAAAACGTGGTTGAATCTGCCCAATCATCGAGGTTACTTCGAAAATCGCTGATATTTTACAAGCATAATGTGCAGACGTGGCGATGAAAATGTCCAACACGCTACTGTGTAGGAATTCACTACAGACTACAGTCCCGGCACCTCTTCATTTTAGAACATCACCGGGTATGACTGGCCGGCGACGGTTACTAAGCCAGAAATGGCCATTCCAGTCTCCCCCTTGTCTTTGTGGTAATGCCATTCTGCCTATATCATACGCCGCTGTGCGGCCGCTAGTTGGGCTCGAGAGAGAGATCGCGTAATGCATAACGGAACGAGTGAGTTCCATAGCACGATCGGGGAGCGCCCCTCTACCATATCGAAAATTTTCAGCACTTCTCAAGTTCCGGCGCGTATTTCACCATGTTCCCACAGCGTTGACTGCGTGATAGAAGGTACTGAGCCCACGGCGAATGAAAAGTTGTAAGGAGGGGCTGCTTTACGACAAAATAAAAGTGCGTAGTGAGTGTCCAAAAGAAATAGCGAGAGAAAATCAGTCAATCAGTATATTTGAAGTAAATGACGGAAGTCCTCGAAAACTCCATTTAAACGATAGAGGCAGTTGATTTGCGAATACTCCACAGGTTATTTCAGTATGCGAAATACATAAGACTGGTAGTGAAACAGCAGCGTTGGAGAGGTGGAGAATTCGCCAAATAACAGCGAACAACATGTTCGCAGCACTTGCACATAGTATGTTTACCTGCGTGAAAGTTTATATAAACAAAGTAGCTTACTGAAATCAAATTGGTAGTATGTCTATAATTACAGCTATCTAGATGTAATCTGGGGAGTTCGACTGACACGATCGCTGTGGTAGGGTGTAGCGGCCTACCAACTACATACTATAAATACTGCGACACCTGGGCGATCCTCTACCCTTATCTGACTCTTTCCCTGACGATGAACTCGAGTGGGAATCCGAGACGTCAGACCAATAAAGTTCTTGTTCCAGCGATCGTGTCCCCTTCTTCGCGACTACTTCCCGGAACTCGCCTCGTCGCTTCTATTAGTTCGACTGACCTTTAACAGGCGAGTACCCAGAAGCCTCTTAAACACACTCACTGTGGATGATGCACGCTATACGTCCGTAAAGAATTTCACTGACGAATGACTGAGCAAAAAGAATGAGGTTGATTTATGCGGCACAGCTGCTTTTTAAGTTGGCAATCTTGTGGACTAAAATACGCCTTGGGCGCCATTTCGAAAAGATTTTCCCAGTTCGCATCAAGATCTAGTCCCCTAATAATTAAAGCATTATTATAAGGTAACCTAAGTCCTGTCGATATTGGAGCCTAAGATTATCTCCGAAGAGCGCTTTATGGGACTCCACTTCCTGTACTTGGTCATTTACATAGATAGTGAACAGCAGCGGCTCAAAACTCTACTTTTGACAGGCACCCATTCTGAATAGCAGCCACTCGCAGTGACTTTCTGGACCTCTAATCCGGTCCAGAAATTCTCCCTGAGACCCTAAGTCTGACATCCTTCGGGTGAGGTGCTTTTGTGGAAGGTAATCAAAGGCTCTTCTGAAGTCCAAGTAAATGACCTAGACTGGATGTCCTTCATTCTCTGCCTTTGACCAACGTTCGAGCGATGTAAGGAGTTTTGCAAGACAGGCCCTCTTTTCACAGAAAGCACGCTTCTCCGAGCTGATTTGACAGCTATTAATTATCTTACTGCTAGAAATGTATAAGCCGGTTTCATCTTCTGTACCATCAAGATGTATTGTAGAGTAAGCACTTCCGTTTTACAGTTGGTTTTATTTAGATATTGACAAGTGAATGCAAATTTGAAGTTTTCCCTTCACTTTTAATTAACAGAAATTTCATCAACACCTCCGTCGAGGCTTTTAAGCGCAACTTGGAGCAGTGTACCGTTAAACGTCATAATGTCACCTGACCGACATCGTCTTAGCATCTCGGTCGAACAGTTTATTAATGTTATTATACTGCTGCCTGTATTTCAGTAACGTTTGTTTTGTATTATTGTCCCATGTCCGTTGAATGCGAGTATTGGTATTAAATTCGTCTCCCTCAGAAACTGAGATAGCACCAATTATCCATAGACAGACTACTGTACAGCACATTTAGTAAGGTTAATGTTTTTAACACTTGGAACAATTCGTTTATCTGTCTGGTTTCGAAAACTTCTGTAGCTGTTTGTTGTTTCCATTTTCGAATTTTTGATATAATTCGCTTCCTTTTAACAAATAGGGAGTTCAAAGGTTCAACGCCTGTGTTTCCCTTAAATAAACTGAAACTGAAACTGAAACCTTGAACCGGCATTTTGATCTGATATCGGTTCGAATGATACCCTGACCTTGTGTCTGCCTCGAAACTGGGGGGTTTTACTGCGACACTAAAATTCCCTTTCAGCCGACGAGGATGCCATGCCTGTTGATTCTACCGTCGCTGACATGCCTCCTGGCTGCCGCTGCATCGAATATCCACCCGCCAGCAAGGGCAAGAGCCCTCAATTACGAATTGTGCTTCGGACGCCTCCTCCGGGTTCACGGGAAGATGATGCCCCGGCTTCTCTGGATACTCATAGTCTGGATGGGCCTGCAGGCCGTTTGGCTATCGTACTCTCACGTCTACGTCCCCGGAAAATTGTGTTCTTCGAACCGCGTGTCGCCTGGGTGCGTGAGGTTGAGGTCTACGCGGCGCGGGAGCATCGGCGTTGTCCCCTACCCCCAGATGCCCCGCCCATCACTGTCTACTTTATGGTATACAAGGACTCTGTGGAGGAACAGCGCTACCTCACAAGCCTTCGTCGAGTAAACAGTTTTAGCGAATACACCTACCTTTCAGTCTTGCTTCCTCCTTCTATTCAGGCTCATTTTCTTTCTCTCCTCCAGGAGAAGGAAGCCTTTGAAAACTTAATTAAGTTGCGAAGTTCTGTCGTCGTCCGGAAAATGGAACCTCTCCTACCCAAGGAATCATCAGGACCGTTGGACTCTAACAGTAGAGTCGTTCAAGAACCGTGCGTCCTTGTGGATGTTCGAGAATTCCGCAGTGAACTTCCTGCCTTGCTGCACAGGAAAGGCATGAAGGTTTGTAATGTTTTGCGAAAATACGTATTTTCTCTCAAGTCGTTAATAAGACCCGTTGATTTCCTTGTTTTACTTACTATAGCCACCGTCTTTTTGAAATCCTTCGTTCCTAGGTGATACCTCTGACCCTTTCAATTGGGGATTACATTCTAGCGCCGCACATTTGCGTGGAAAGAAAGTCCGTGAGTGACTTGATTAGTTCCTTGAATTCTGGCAGACTGTACCAGCAATGCACTGCCATGGCTCGCTACTACCTCAATCCGGTTCTTCTTGTGGAGTTTTCCATGCCACCACACGGTAAGCAGACTTCGTATTTTGCGTTTAGATGCCTAAGTTATTCCCTTTTGTTAACTATGCATGCCGTAACCGGCATCTTCGAACATGGGTGTTTGCCCTTGTCGCCTGAACTGCCCATCAGAACTCGATGTGCGGACGTTTAGAATGCTCCAGAAGAGATAGCTCTTCGATGGATTGACAAGCACATGCGATTCCTAGCACGAAGTGTTTACTGTGTTATAGCAAGACTTGGCTCCAAACGCCCATACGTAACTATAGGAAAGTCTGCTGAGTGCAAAGACGAGTTAACCACCATGTCTGACGAACGCCAGCGAGGGTTCGTGCCCTAAGACAAGTTCATTCATGGATGAAGACCCGGCCATGCTGTGTCACGTGTAGAGTAGGCCTTATGCCAGATCGAATGCTGCGTCCCTTTACACTTCTTACCTTCCTGCCGCCTGATCATGTGCCCCGAGGTCCTTTTGCTTGACATCATAGTGGATAGACGAGGTAACAGTTATGGATAAGAAAACAGCCCTTTCTCGCTTGCTCTCTCCCTAAGGTAGGCGATGCAGATACCTCTGCGTTCTTTGACTTTCTCCCTCCCTTTCTCTCTCCCACCCAGTTCCCTGAATATATGGGGAGGGGGGGGGGCGTTCGACTCACTACATAGCCGGTTAAAAGGGTAAATACGTTTGATCAACTTGTTGCTCAGAATTCTGTGAAGGAATAAGTTAATCAAACAGCAACATTGTTATTTTGTAGCTGTGAGTGGCGGGGGTGATCGTTTCGCCTCTCCTACCGGGGCCTTTGCGCTCTTTACGGGACGCAACGCAGTACTCGCTCCAGGCAGCCAACTGAACCTCGGTCCTCGACACCTCATGTCCAAGCTG
>CACRXP010000777.1:244239-266600 GCA_902702965.1 Spirometra erinaceieuropaei
GTTTTATGAACTGCCATTTCACGGTATTAAAAAATCTTACAATCAGAAACTTGAAGACCGAATTATACCCTTTCTTTGGGTATGAAATTGGGAGAAGACATAATTTTCTAGCAAATGAGTAAAATGATGAATATTTTTACGCTTGCTTTCCATAAAATATAATTGAGTTTTCAAGGACATCAAAAGTCAGCGAGAAAAATTCATGCTACTTAAGTAGTAATTTTTACAGAGTGTGGCTTTTGCATGCGATTGGAAAGAAGTTCGTTCGAAAGCCGGCATCCCGACGTAACTGAATTATTATAGAATTATGGTGCACGATGATTAATTCTACAACCCTACCTATGTAAACTTCTCGAAACGAAAGCGCATTTCAGAATTTCGGTTAACATTTAATGAGTTAGCACACTTACTGTGCCATTTAAGAGGAGGGCTTTGAGCGAATTTGGCTGCTGAGTGAACTGGTGCAGAATTGCCCTGGGGAAATGTTTATGTTTTTCGCAAAATGTATGCAAGGATGTTACTGAACCCCACAGTGAGATTTTTTTATAACAGGATGTCACACAAACGGCCATTTAAGCAAGAGGTCAGAATACCGCAGCTTCCCGGCACCCTTTACATGGTAGATGTAGTATGCATCGATTTTTGTATAGTCTTGAATTGCGCTAATTGTTTCTCGTAACATGAGATAGCAAACACACTGTATGTGACCAATATCTATTTCCGTAAATTATAAGCAGACCTAATCGGGATATTTTCTCAGAGCGCCCATAAGCAACGAAGAAACCCAGCTCGACCATCAGCTAAGTAGTCTCAGTTCATCAGTGGCAGGCCCACCAGGACGCTAACGGTTAGGGTCCGGCTCACCGACTACCTGATAAAATCCCTCAAAGTCCGATGACGGCACGGTTTGCTTCCGGTCCTCGTGAAGTACCGTCACCTTTTTGCCACGTTTCAACGTACCCAAGTGCTAACGATCTGAATCTCAGTCACTGACCCTGGTAGTTGTTCAGAACTCATCCGCAAGAATATCTCATAGGTTACCTCGTGAAAAATGTTTGAAAATATTACTTTAATTCATGCCCTGTGAAACTGCACAATCCTCAACCATTATCCGGTGGTGCCACCTGATGGTGAGGAAGCTATTTTACCAACTTGGCTTTAGATCATTTTTATTGGATGCAGGAGTGCTTAAACATTTCTTGGCTCTACTATGCAGACGGAAGGTTTCACCTGAATTTAAGTACTTCCCAACTGCATCTCGCCGACAGCGAGTCCAGTATTTGGTCTTGCCTATGCCGGTGAGTGACGACGACTCAGCGCACATTTCTCACTATCAGCAGTCTGACGCGCTTGAAGCTATCACGGTGCGCTAATATCCGTGGCTTGGAAGGTCGCCAACTGAGAGGATGACTCGGACCTCGCTGTAGGCCCAGTGTGCATTTGTGTGGAGTGGTCGACTGGAGAATTGAGAGTCAGGCTGCAATGACTCCTCATTACTGTGACCTCTGTGGGATCCGAACCGGGTGTAGCGGTACGCCTAGGGGTGGGTTTTTCGCCGTGCCAGCCACCTGCTTCCTCTCTCACCTCCGGTCTTCTAGACTATGCCTTGACATCGGACCCACGTGAAAGAGGAGCAGAGAGTGCGATGGATTTAGCGCAAATCTGCTATTAGTATTAACGAATTCATGCACAGGTCACCGTCCTTGTTCTCACCCTGCTGTGAAGCACACGGTGGATGTCGTCAAATCGATGGTCAAACTGTCAACTCTAGTCCGGATGTCTTTTATTGGTAAGGATTGGATATGTAAGTCCACTGAGGAAATAGAGCCCAGGGACTCCTGTAATACGGGAGGAACGTTAATACTGGTTCTATCAGTAGGGCGGATGGATGCGACAATTGGTGGAACTTGCAGGAGGCATTGGGGGAGCTCGGAAGTCTGCCACTTGTTTGTTTTATTAATGCGACGAGGTGCGGGAACAGGCTGCACAATTTGAAAGATGCGAATTAGGGCGTGTAAACGGACGGAAAGCAGCCGATCTAGGGCTGTTGGCCAAAGAAGGCTGAATCGGGTAAGACGGTATGCGGCAGACAAACTTAATCATAGCCTTAATCCTTTGCCTAACCCCATTCTCTAACCTAACCACAACCTTAACCCTGAACTTAATCACTTTCTCAAACTGAACCACAATATGTCCCTAGTACAACATGTCTACCGAAATCAAATTAGTAGGCATGTTATGGCTATATTGGCAGGGATTTACATATCCGTTTGCTCCTGTTGTGTTTTTAGAAGTTTTCCCACAATTCGCGAATATTTTTGAACAGGGACTGCAGTTACTTTTGCTTTTGACGTTTCCAAACAAAAAGTCTACGTTTTCGTCTAAGAAATGCCATACATTCGCCTATGCTATTAAGAAGGCGTTATCCAGCACTCATAACCTTTTGTAGTAGCAATGGCTCAGCTTGCACATTTCTTATAGGGAATGGAAAGACACGGAAATAGAAACTCCTTATTTCGAGGCTTTGGGCTGATTTCAATGGAGATTAGGGTTAGTTTTGACGTTAGAGTTATTGTTAAGGTTGGGGTTAGGACGCGATAATATATTGCCTTCCTGTATTTTATCGTAAAACCACCTGCTGTGCCGTGAGGGAGATGGTCTCCTATTTCCATGTCTCCTCAGGAACATCAAATAAACGGACAGGTACATTGCCAGTTAAGCATCTATTTCAATGTTTTAAGAATCTTGTAACTGCAAATCTTCCCAAACCGAGAAGCGCCTTTTTTATTCGGATATAAAATTGGAAGAGGATATAGTTTACTACAAAACGAGTACGAGAAGGGTTATTTTATGCATTTTTTGCATGAAATCTACACAAATTTTATGGGCATTGGAGATCAATGTAAAAATACATACTACTCAAGTGCAATTCTTGCAAGCGACTGAAACGACGCGCATTTAAAAGTCGGCATCCTGGCGTGGATGAAATGTCTTGGGATTCTGCCGAAGGACAATCCGTGTTACAACCCAATCAAAGCCATCTAATGTCTGGATCTCGGTCAAAGTTTCGTGATTTACATAATCCACCGTAGATGTTTTGATGAAGGTGCCCATCGGTTGATCTTTAGTACGCTTGATGCCGCTTGTCGAACTGGCAGGGTATGAATTGGAGTGTTCTGTTTGCCCTATTAATCAATCCGTTATTCCTGCTCCTGATTTTGTATACGCTAGCTACGAGTAATGCATTTGATCAGAAGAAGAAGCGATCGCTGGAACAATGGCTTTATTCGCCTGACGTTTCGGATTCTCTCTTGAATCCATCATCAGAGACAGTTGCAGAAAAGGGTGGATAGTGTACAGACAGTCGCAGTATTTATAGGATGCGGTCGCCATGCTACCGCAGACCTACAGCAATTAACCGTGCTCCCTTCATCAAGGATTGTTGCCCGCTGGTGCGCCAATTGCTTGATGGCCGGCATGCAAGTTGTTAATTGCTGACATCTCATCACCCGTGTTGGATGCTGGCATGATGATTGCTCGGCCATCTGGTTCACGTGCTTGCGCGCTCCTCGAGTGGTCAATTGCTTTGGCCAGTCTATGCCTCAGGGACAGAATATGGAGTGGGGATGTCGTTGCACTTGTTGATAGACTGAGGTCCCGTGAACCATGACTCAAGCAACTCGCGGCTCACGCGATTATCCCCTCTCGCGAGAATTTCGGCCTCATCGAACTTGAATGTGTGGCCGGGTCTCGTCGAATGGGCCGCGACCTGAGAGTTGGCGCCATTTCTCCGTACACCTGCCACGTGTTCGGCAATTCGCGTCCGACGGGTTTTCCGAAAAAACGGTTACCCGCGCAACTTCGTCAACCAGTGCTTGCGCAAACGAGACGAGCGACAAAATCGCGCCGACCCCAAATTCTGGCGAGCGATCCCGTACATCAAGAACGTCTCCGAGGCCGTTAGCCGCCTTCTTGCACCACTTGGGGTTGGAGTTGCGCGCAGACCGGAGACCACCATGAGGCGTCAGGTGATGAGACCAAAAGACCCACTGCCACGGCAAGAAACATCTAGAGTCGTTTACCGGATCTGGTGCAGTTGCGGACAAAGCAACTACGTCGGAGAAACTGGAAGACTGCTCCGGACGCGAATCGCCGAACACGTGGCAGGTGTACGGAGAAATGGCGCCAACTCTCAGGTCGCGGCACATTCGACGAGACCCGGCCACACATTCAAGTTCGATGAGGCCGAAATTCTCGCGAGAGGGGATAATCGCGTGAGCCGCGAGTTGCTTGAGTCATGGTTCACGGGACCTCAGTCTATCAACAAGTGCAACGACATCCCCACTCCATATTCTGTCCTGAGGCATAGACTGGCCAAAGCAATTGACCACTCGAGGAGCGCGCAAGCACGTGAACCAGATGGCCGAGCAATCATCATGCCAGCATCCAACACGGGTGATGAGATGTCAGCAATTAACAACTTGCATGCCGGCCATCAAGCAATTGGCGCACCAGCGGGCAACAATCCTTGATGAAGGGAGCACGGTTAATTGCTGTAGGTCTGCGGTAGCATGGCGACCGCATCCTATAAATACTGCGACTGTCTGTACACTATCCACCCTTTTCTGCAACTGTCTCTGATGATGGATTCAAGAGAGAATCCGAAACGTCAGGCGAATAAAGCCATTGTTCCAGCGATCGCTTCTTCTTCTGATCAACTAGTTCCTGGAACTCGCATTTTCGCTTGTATCGGCAGTAATGCATTTGATGGGTTCTGAAGAATTGCAGTGTTTATGGACCAGTGAATCTGGCCAACAAATAAGACAGCCTGGTCGTTTAAGGGTTGTGTAGGCAAAAGAGCAGTGTATGCTTTTTTTTCAAACCCTCCGTGTGTGCTACTGTTGTAATGAGCGCCAATTATTATAATATCACGCGCTAATCTTGGTGTATTTGCTCGCGTGCGATTAGTGACTGCGCTCGACGGCTGCACGACTTCCTGCATTTCGAGTGGACACCCACGGTGGTGGCGGACACGGGAGATCCGAACATTGTGCGAACCGCCCTTCAGGTGTCCGGGGCTCCCACCACCAAAAAGCCTCGGCTGGACCTCGCAACACGCGTCAAGACCACGCGAGCCGCCCGACCTCCCCGTCGTCACTGACTCGATCTCTCCCCCGCCCCTCCCCTCCGGTCCTAAATCGTCTTACCTCGCTGCTCTACCAGATTTTCGTTAACCCCTTTTTAACTATTTTCCCAATGCACGTCTTTCAACTGTGTACAGACCCCGCAAAAAAGTAAGGTTTGCCGACTGCCCTTGCAGACTTTTTCTTTTTTTCGCATGTTTAAAGGTAGTTACGGTGGAGGGTTTCACTGCACCAGTCTGCGTCCGAGCTGTGACTCCTCACTGGTCGTGCCTGGTTTGTCTTTGTTAGTCGACGGGCTGGGCCGTCTGGCGGATGCAGCTGGAAACCACTCGACGCCGAGAATCGAAGACACATGGTTGTCACAGAAGGACGCATTTATCGTGGCAGGGTTGTACAACGCCGACGCATGCCGTATGGCATCCGATTCGTCTCTTGGTAGCGAACGCCACATTGAGTTAACACAGCTGCCCTTCAAATGGGCCACGAGGTAGGTGTGGTGGACCAAACGGGGGGGGGGCAGATCGAGGTCCGGCAGTCGTTATTGGTGGTGCACACCCATAAAAAATGCCACACATTGAAAGTGTGGCGGTAGGCTCAATTACAGGCTAACGGGTCGCCAGCTGGGACCCGACCCGCATCCCTTTTTTCTTATATGAAATCCCGGTCAGTGTACCTTACGGACTTGGGGTGTGTGGTGATACGCCTAGGTGTGGGCTTTTGTCGTGCCCTCCACCTGCGTCCTCCCCCGCCTCCGGTCTTCTTGACTCTGCAACGACGCGGATCCCAGGTGGGTAAGGAGAGAGTACGGTAGGTTCAACGCAAATCCACTATGTCTGTAGAAAAAATCGCATGCAATTCACCGCCCTGCTCTTTGGAGCACACGGCGGATATCGTCGGTCACGAAGGTCGAATTTTCGGGTCGGTACAACAACGGTTAATGACTGTGTATTCGCGAAACTTGGTGGTCTGTGTTGCAGTAACCAGGGACGTGGCGTGTTTAAGTGGGTCATGGACGGCTGTGACTGACTGGACGCACGTGCGTCCGAACTAACGTCTCTCGGCTAGTCTCGGATTAAGTGAGCTTGATTTGCAGCAGGGGCCCTCGTAATGGAGACCGAGCAAGCTTGAGTTGCGTGAGTTCTGAAGCAAATAAAGTGACCGGTGTAGCCGTAGCAGTCGGTCAAGGCTCTCTCTCTGCAAGAATGCTAGGATATACACACAAGGAGGTGAACCGCTCGGATCTCACACGCAGAAGAGAAGGGGGCAGAAGAGCACAGTCACCACTTACGTGAGAGGTGGCAGTGGAATGAGATGTTGGAGGTGTTCATGTCTGCATGTGGTGATGATGAAATCTGTTGTGACATTGTCATTTCAGCAATGATTAGTCGCAGGTTTTGGATAAGGCGCATTTGATCGAATAGGTTCATGCAATGGCTGAATGTGCGAGTGCTATGGGGGCAGAGGAGGCGATTTCGTCTGGTGCATGTTGGTGTTCCAGACGCTGACTCGCCAGCCTCTGTGTGATGGACTCGCAAGTGACCGAGCAGGTCGATGCGTGAGGTGGACGTGCGGTGACAGTATGGGCGAGCTAGAATGGGGATAGTAAGTCAGTTTCAGTGGCAGGTCAAACGGTCTGTAAGCGTGTGCTGTGCCAGTATCGGCAAACCATGGCCCTTGCAGCCTCGTATGCGCTGGCAGTTCGCTGACACCTTGTTCCCTGCCGGTAGATGCGCTTCCGCTCCCGCGGGGTATACAGGTGGTGGGCATGGTTGCCCAGTCATCATCCTCGTCCTTCCGACCCCTGTTGGAGTGTTGTTGTTGTTGGCGAAAACTCCTGGTCATTTTCTGTGTGGACCAGGGGGCGTGGAGTGGGACGCCAAGGTGCGGGCTTGATCGTGCCAGCCACCTACGCCCTCCCCACCTCCGGTCTGCTTAACTCTGTCTTGACACCGGATCCAGGTTGAGAGAGCGGTAGATGCTGTGCAAGTCTACTACCACTATAAACGGACTCACGCACAAGTCACCGTCCCTGATCCGCCTTGCTGTAGAGCACACAATGGACATCATCAGATGCGACGGTCGAACTATCGGTGGGGGTGCTGCTAGTGGTGCACGAGCTGGTCGCTGGGAAGTTTATTGGGTCGGAGATGAGAGGGTTGGTGGATATTCGGAATGTGTTAGCTGTGTCGAAAAGAAAGAGTATCTGGACTATTGAATCCAGTCGAATAAGAAGGAGCAAATGAGGCACGGAATGTGGACTTAAGTAGAACTGTTGGAGGGGCGCTCACAGATCGTTCTTAAGGAACTCACCTGTTTTGTTGTTCCTTACGGGAACGAGTGATTTCCGTACGAACAATCGGTGAGCGCCCCTCCACCAGTACATATTCCCGATCGAAACCGACAGGACAACGGACCCCTGGCTCAGTGGGTAGAGGCGTTGAACTTCTAACTAACAGGCTGTGAGTACGAGCCCCAGGTGTTCCACACCTCGGGGTTGAGTATGATTGGCTGACGATGGTTATTAAGCCAGAAATGGCCATTCCAGTCTCTCTTGTCTTTGTCAGTAATAACGTTCTGTGAGTAGGACTCCTTATAAAATTTTGTCGATTGCTTACAAAGGCTTTAACCCACTAAAACAAGACACATATGTGTCAGTTCCGCAAATATTCCCATGTTACACTTGAAAAGTCAAGTTGGCTAACACGTGTTTTCAGTAATTCTTCGTCAGGCCAATACAATTACATGAAGGAGTGAAAGTGTACAAAATTAACAGTGTTTATAGGTGTCTCAAGGTCAATTATGTCATTAACACTCATCTTTCCCACGCCGCCCGCATGACGAGGTCGGCGGGTTTTGGTCCTTAGGGCTGGGGGAGGGGGGTAAGCGAGTTTTTGAGTGGTGCTCTTGGATTGAGTACACGGAGTACCCATCACTGTAATCAGGGATTTGAGGCGGCATGTCGTCATCACGTGAGGTTGGCGTTGGCCACGGCAGAGAGCGCTTGTGTCAGGGTTTTCTGACAGCATAGCACCGGATTCGTTAGCCGTATTGCCACTGCCTCGGCCGTTGCTAGTATCCGTTGGCGTAGGCCTTTAGAGAAGCTTGTTGGTGTCCGATAGACAACCTGAAATGCTTCCTTGGCATCGACTCGGTTATTCGTATCGATTAAATTTGCGAGAATAGAACTCGAAATCTACCGGGTCTCACCTCTCTTCAGTCAGGCGAGCATATGTTCACGCATCCTTTCTACCAGGCGTCTCCTTGTGCGGCCGATGTATCCCGCACCACATGAGCAAGTTAATGAGTAAATACGCATTGGTGTGGCCTCCAGCGGTAGTCTGTCTTTACCTCCCAAACGTAGGAGGGGAGAGTTTGTGAAACATACGCGTAAATTCGCCGCGGGGAATGCTCTCGTGACAGCTGTAGTTAAGCGCCGTCTGACTATTTCGCTCGCTGCGTCCCCTGCAAAAGGCAGTCTTATGAATACATCTTTCTTTTCTGCAGTCGCAACAGTGGGCTTTGCAATGCGTTCCCCAATATTTCGGAGGATAAATCTTTCTGGATATCCGTTCTCGCGAAGTGTGTTCTGCAGATGTTGGAGCTCTGCTTCAATAGCTTCAGGTGAGCAGATGCGCTTCACTCTATCTGCCAATCCCTGGACTAGATTTCGTTTGATGTTGAGGGGAGCAAAACTGTGGAAATTAATGTACTGTCTCACCCAGGTTTTCTTTCGGAACACCCTGCGCTTGATAGACCCATCCTCCTGCCTGTGTAGAAGGACATCGAGAAACGCAATTTCGTTATCTGCCTCGGACTCATCAGTGAACTTTAGCGAGGGGTGCGCATTGTTGAACTTTTGGACAATGTCCTCGATATCGGTGGTACCATCCGCCAGACAAAAGATATCGTCCACGTACCGACCGTAGAAGACGAGGTCATTAATGGCATCTTGTAATATTGTCTTCTCAACTTTGCCCATAAAAACATTTGCAAGGAACGGTCCAAGAGGTGATCCCATTGCCACGCCATCTATCTGTCTGTATAGTTGACCATTGCACAGAAACTGGACATTTTGTGTGCAGCGCGTCAGTAGTTCTTTTAGCGTTTTTACTGGCATGCACACTGCACACTGGCATGTACACTGCAATTGAACTGCCGCCGGTTCATATCAACGGAGATGCGGAACTGTTTACTAAGTAAATATTTACCCAGTTTGATAGGTAAGTCATTCTGCTGAATTCTTCTATCACGATGTCGCCACCCTCTGCAGAACCACAGTTCAAACCCCGAAAAAACGACAAATCGATGACAGACGGAGATTTTCTTTCGGACTTCAGTGCCTTTAACGTGTTTTAATTCTGAAAAGTAAACCTATAAATTCCCGGGATACCTTCTGTAGCAGAACGAGGATTGTAACCTACCCAAAGTGGCGAGACTAACAACTAAACAATATTCCCGGTTGGTGCATAAAAATGGAGGGTGTTGGCCAACGCGGCACGTCAGCGTACCCGAGGCGGTTCCAACGCAAACTGCTTAGAGCGCCGGGAGAACGTTGAAAATCCTAGAGTAGGTGTCGCGCGAACCCCGTAAGGCAGTCGGCAGTTCACAAGCTCAGCGAGACCACAACCAGTAAGTTTTCAAACCTACCTTAAGAATTTCAGTAGTAAGAGTATTCATTGATATTTTGTCAGATTTTGAATAATTCATATAGACCCAACTGTGAAAAACTCGGCGCCTCGGTGGGATTCGAACCCACGCAGTAAGGGGAAGGCTTTAGCGCAGCCAACGCTCTAACCACCTGAGCTACGAGGCCCCGCCGGACGAGGCGAGTTTAATCACATTTGGGTCAAGTTACCCGCCCAACCTACTGCAACGTCTGGAATCCACCAAATCTGATACAGTAAGTTGACTGCCCAAGCAGGATTTCCTAAGTAATTCACCTAGAATCCACCAGATGACTACCACGCTCGCGTATTTACAGGTAGTTGTCGTGACTTGTCAATATTACCCTCCCCATTGTCTGATAATCAACAACCTTGTGTACGTAGATTGCATAACTGTCTGTCTCATGCTTCAGGTGAACTGACGAAGATTCATTTTCCGAAATTTCTAATTCTTTTGAACTAACTGATAAGAAACGCAGCGAGACGATCCAAAATCACGGTTGATACTTAGGCAGAAATCCCCTGGAACTGATCGCCTCTGAGACACCAGTCAGATCATTATGCGGCTTTTTCTACAAGTCGTAGTTCTTCCTCATGCAACTCCTATGGTGAATATGTGCAGCAGAGGCGGGTGGGACAAAATTCTAGAAAAGTTAGATTTTCTAATTCTAGCAGATGACATTAGGTGGCAATTGCTATTTAAAAGAGTACTCTTAAAATCCATTTGAGTCAATTGTGAAAAACTCGACGCCTCGATGAAATTCGGACCCATGACAGAAAGGGAAAGGCTTTGGTATAGCCAACGCTCTAGCCACCTGAGCTACGAGTCCTCATAGGCTGGGCGGGTGACTTGACCCCAGTGCGATTAAACTCACCTCTCCTCGTAGGGCCTCGTAGCTAAAGTGACTAGAGCATTGGCTGTACCAAAGCCTTCTCCTTGCTGTCGTGGGTTCGAATCCCACCGAGAAACCGAGTTTTTCACAGTTGGGTCGATATGAATCAATCAAAATTTGCCAAAACATCTATTAAGTACACTTCAGATCTCTGATTTTGCTAACAGCCACGTTATTGAACAGTGAACTAGAAGAGAAAGAAAGGACTTTTCAATCCAAATATTTAGTTATTGCATAGTGTTTTTACTTGTCGCGGATTTAAAGCCCTTACAGTTAGACAATTTGAAACCTGAGAAAGCCGAGAATGTCGAAGCCACCGTAGAGGAACACCCACCGATCCCGTTACGGAACTCATTCGTACAGTTGTGCCTTGGGGCTCTGTCACTCTCAGTCCCGCCAGCAGCCGCATAGCAGCGTGTAATAGAGGCAGAATGACATTACCGGTAAAGACATTCAGTCAATGCTGGAGCCTTGCATTCATCTTAACCCGAATGACCAATTCATGCCTTCATGAATCGTTTGAATGCCTGATAAAAGCGTTTTTATGTTGAAAAAGAGTTGCTACTTAAATTTCCGTCCAGAGTTCTGACAGACAACCGCTATGAACTAAATGCACTCGTCGACAACCCAATGACTTGCCCACAAAATGTGTGCTTGCCCTACTTCCATGAGCCTAAGGCAACTTGGATACTTATCCCAAAGTTTGAGTCGACTCAGGCGTCGTTTCGAAAAAATATTGTTCGAGATCAGAAAGTTGGGGGAACTGGGAAGAGTGGTATCCTCACACCTCCTCCATTTCTGGCCACTCCCATGACTGTTCACCATGAAGGTATGATCATAACGTCTTGCAAAAGAAAGCTGCGAAGCCTTTTCCACGTCATCTGGCTACTGAATACTTGCTCTCATCCTTTTGAACTAGGCCATATTAAAGTCATCTATCCTTCCCCTATTTTCGTCCGTTAGAAAAATTTCTTCGTGTTAACACTTTTTTGCGGGTTTTTAAACTTCAGCGTTTACTTTTAATCCTTACGGTGGGTACTTCACTCAGACCTAAGGGCCGCCAATGATATCCCAAAACATCGCTGCTTTAAACTTTATTTTAATCGCCAGATTCCTTGTGTTCAAACTGTACTATACTGATAACCAGTGTAAAATGCATAAATCTTTACGATTTTCGGCTTGCATTTGAAGTGACAGTAAACAAAACATACTACAAACTTCATGCCGGTTATCATCATCAATCAATAGGCTATTTGATAATAGCAGCTGATGGAAGAATGGGGTTCTGGCCAACCTACAGCCCAAAGGCTGCCGCACTTACGGCAGACAAATATAACTACCAAAGTTCCCAATGCTCGCTGAGGTTAGAAATTCCCCACCGGATTAGTAGTTAAGCTCGGATTAACACAGAAGTAATGTGTGGGGATCATTTTAGTTATCACATTTTGACAGAGACTGCATTACTTCGAAATAATTACAAAGAGGGCTTTTGTCAGATTGGCACAAAATATCGTCATCAGACAGATTCGGCCGCTACATTGACGCATTTGTGGCCGAAAAGGCGGATCGAAAGACGGACTTTGCTCTGACGCCGCCTCCGCCCCTCCGATTGCCGTGCTTACATACGCAAAGGACGACTGAAGTAGCTCTGGCTGGCTGTGCGATGCTGCAGAACGCCGTATTCTGTCGATGGAGCCAGCGCAAACAACTGCGCCTGTGGACTCCCTGACCTCGGAGGCATGCATGACGGAATTTAAGAGGATGTTGGAGGAGAACTGCGAGAGGATTTCTCAAGAGGAGGCTCACCTGGAGGACCTGCTTAACCGATCACGGACCATAGAGAGAGATGTAAGTGTTCTTAATTATGTGGAGATTGCAATGCTCCCCTTGATACATGCCCCCTCCCAGAGCAGCTAAGTTGGTCTAAGTTCTCGTGCGTACGTAAATGTGGCAGATTTGAAAGGCCTTTTTAAATGCATATAAACATGTCCGAATTCTGGATAGAACTCGACGTATTCAGATTTCGGTCGGTGAAAGACGAAGAGATGCACCTCAGTCCTCGTTTTTGACAAGCATTTTAAGGATTAGTTTCTGATAAGTTGCAGAGCTCGTTTACAAGTTAAGTCAAATCATTATTTGCGCAAATGCAAGAACAAGTGTTTTTATAGATCGGCATGTGGGATACAAAGTCCCAGTTACACTGAACCAGCAGTACAGTGATGGGAGAGGCTCAACTGGAGTTCTAAGTCAAAGTACAGTGAGTGACCGACCTCATGAAATGTTTGCCGAAATTCTGAAATGCGTTTTCGGTTAGGGAGGATTACTTAGGTGGACTTGTAATGCTGATTATCTTACGGCATAATTATATAATACTTCAGACTCGGCAGTATGTCGACTTTTAAATGCACTTCTGTTCCGTCTCCTGTAGAAACTGTGCTCGGTAAAGAGTGATTACTTAAGTAGCATGTATTTTTCACACTGATTTTCGATGGTCTTATAAATTGGAATATTTTTTATAGAAACCACGAACAAAAACATGCGGTCCTTTGGTCGTTTGATAAAGACTCACGTCATCTTTACATTTTATACTCGAGAAAGGGATATAATTAGGTTTTAAAACGTTTCTGATTATGAGAATTTTTAAGACCGTACAATGTCCATTCACACAGCATGGTACCTGTCCGTTTACCACTACTCCTCATGAAATAAACAACATAGCTCGCATCCACTGCCAAATTTTATGGACTCTATGTGGCATCTTTGTAAAGGCATAAAAAAATGTATGATTTTCCATACACGGAACGCGTGCACCTTGTAGACTGAAATCACTAAGCGCTAATGCGACGGCTCAACAGACCCCGAATATTTTGGGAATCAGTAAAATTTTTTAAAGCCTCCTTGTACTCCTTCCTTAAGTATAAAATATAAAGACGACATGATTCTCTATCAAATGAGTAAAGGAAGGCGTTTTTATCCGTGTTCTTTATGAAATATATTTGAATTTATAATACCATCGAAAATCAGTGTGGAAAATACATGCTACATAAGTAGTCATTCCTTGCCGAGTACAGTTTCTACAGGGGGCTGAAAAGAAGTGCATTCAAAACTGGACATACTGCCGAGTCTGAAGTATTATATGATTATGCCGTAAGATAATCAGCATTACAAATCCACCTAAGTAATCCTTCCTAATCGAAAACGCAGTTTCACGAGTCAGCTTTCTCATATATACCAAATAGAGAAGAACGTAAAAAAGGCATGAAGTACCGTCAAATTGTGTCGATACTAAAAAATTTCCACTTTATTTGAACCGAGGCTTATTGGAATTCAGAATTCGGCAACGATGCAATATACGACTCCATTCAAAATGCAGAGGATATGTGATCGTGTCTTTGGGGATCGGTGGGAGTAGGGGTTATATGGATGGGGCTAATGGATCGGAAAAAGAGCGGTGAAAAAGGATGAAGCTTTGGAAAAACGTTCTAATTCCGTAAAACCGCACAAATACATCCTTGTAGGACCCTGAAAACGACCCGGAAAATTGAATACTAGCGAAATTTAACACCAAAACTTCAAAGGAAGCTAAACATTGCGCCTGCACAATATGACGCCAAGTTCAGAGATCAAGGCAGCAAAATAACCAATAGAAACCGAAGGACGAATGACTTTGGTGAACCCCATAAGATTAAAGTGGGAAAGTTGACCCAACGGCATGGCATAATGATGCAAAACAGCGGAACACAGGCGACCTGCCACGGTTGCCGGAAAAGGTAAAGTATATTTAATTGGTGTCTACACCAACCTACAAATAAGCTGAATGTGATATCTAAGCAACACTGGCCGGCAAAATTTCTGTTCTGAATCAAGCATTTCACCAACAGCTCAACAGTAGCCGTCGAGAGCTGACGGCGAGTAAAAATGAGGCAAAATTACAATCCAGCATGCGATTTATCAGTAAGACAAACTGTCAGGGAATATTCCAAGAAGGGAGCCGGGCATTGAATGAGTCTTTAGTCACTGCAATTCCGAATAATTAGACCAGTCGAGTTATCGAATCAAAACGTGTTGATCGGATGTGGTTCATATGACCGGCGTCCATTGCACCGTGAAAACTGACATCATGGTATATGCAGGTCGTAATTTAAATGGTAGAGGTTACGCTATAACAGGCACGTCAAGGAGGTCTGATCTAATCCAAGTCCTTCACTATAGTGCATTTTCCTTTTACAAACACGCATTTTACTTCCCATTAGTTGTCCTTATAGTTATCAAGTGTGCACGAACTCGATGAAGCGATTCCTTGCCACGTTAGGGGGAGATTTGAACTTGTTGATGCTTCACATCAAACGAAACATTGCAGAAGCCACGAGTTTCATAATTTTGGCATCAGCTGAGGCATGCTTCTGGAGACTGCTTATAGGCTGAGATATCACCCACCGTTACATTATTGCAACACGCTTCAGGTCCCACTCTCAGATCATTATTGCTGTTGGCATTATGACGGTAGTGGTTATCCCCTCATCGGGCTAAAATATCATAGTTTGAACGGACACAGCAGTTTACCTATCTCTCAACGACAGCGTTTTATCATGTCGGAGACTGTCCTAGAAAAGGATGTAAGGATTTAATATTCTTTCTAGTCCATATTAGTGCAGAATTCCAGTTGAATTCGTCCCATTATTATTTTTTACTTGCGAAACAGTCCCTCCTCATCTAAAATAATATGTAACAAGATGTGTTTACCGAGGGAGGAGAGGACTTTCGCAATACCGTGGCAGACATCTGGACACGCCGATCATTCACTGGGTAGACAACAGTGATAAGGGCATGTAAGTCCTACTGTATTAGAGTCACTTTCAAACTAATATCAGTGGTCTTCTAAGTGGGGGTGAAGGGATATTGGCACATCATATTACAGGTGACCTTGCCGAAATTCCAGGAAGGTTAGGGTTACTCTTAGGATTATGAGGGTTAGGCCAATGTTAGGGTTGGGGTAAAATTTGCGGCACGAGGATATGTGTCCCTCATGGAATTTAACGCAAGGCCAATTCTCGTTTCAAACCGTTCCCTGATTCAGATAAGTATTAGTTATCTTGACAGGACTGTGAACTTGTCGATATTTCTTTCCGAAGTCAAAAGGTTGTCCCTACGAGCTAACGCAAAACTACTTTCATATTAGCGAAATCTCCCACGACTGAACTTCACTGAGTGCCGACCCACGGTTACGAAGGTAGACTTTCGAATGTTAACTAGTCTGGACAGAACCATTCTAGCATGAAGAAAATGCAAATGGCTAGAACCAGCTGCCTGTTTCCCATTACCAGTAAAATCGTTTTTTTTTGCAGTGAAATTTGTCAGCAAGCCTAGGCATGGAAGTGGTCTGACTGCCAATGTGCTAGGTGGATTTAGGACAGCTGAAGTTTACGGGGGCTGTATTCTGCAAATGGTTCCGGAATCCTATACTAATGAGTCTACAAACCCTTGGTCTTGTACGGTGGTGTTAGCGGTGATCGTTTTTCATAGAAAGTATAGGATTCAAGAAGTGTTACAGTGTGAAAGAAGAGGAGATTTTTTGTGCTTGTAGTCTTCGACCAGCTTTCTCCCAGGCCAGGTGATAGATTTGACCTTCAATGCAAATGGGATAGCCCGTAATCCGTTCTGCATTTAGGAGATACATCTGGGAGCCTGGTATTCCAGGACCTTACCAAACATTACACTTACTGTCAAAGCAGTGATCAGCAGGAGAACGTCTGGTGGAAACCAAGTCCTTACCCTCAGGAGCTGATGACAGCAAATAAATCAGGCGTAGCCATTCCAGCTGCCATGGATTTTTTTCGGTATAACTTAGTGATTAATGATTGCTTGCCAATATTCGGCCACTCGTGCTGACTCCGATTGTAATCGGGATGCAGAGGTAAACGTCACTTTCATGTAAAGCTACAGTTCGTCGGACACAGGGTCCTACCTTATATGTTTTATGTCTGTTTCTTCGTGGTGGCAAGTCACAAAACGTTCCGATCATGTGAAGCCATCTAGCGGCTAATCTCGCATTAATTTCCATTGCCTTGTGATTAATTTATAGATTTCAAGCATTTTTCCCGGAAATGAATTGAAAGCAAGCATGTTCAGCAGAATTTATTGGGGCCAATAAATTTCGTGACGGCTTTTCAACTGCAGCCCGTCTCTGCTAACATAGGTGACGAATTAAAGCGCACAGCAGTATGAATTTGTACAGAATGGCAGTCCATAAGAGCAAGGTCAAGGTTCAAGGCAATGAATAATCAGATAAGACGTCCACATAAGCATCATATAGGAAAGAGGGAGAAAAACGGCTAACAACAAATCACAGTCAGGGGAACTTAGAGGCGTGAGATTACCAGGGCAATTGTAGATTGATCACCTGATCTAACTGCTTGCACAGGTCTGGTTTCTCCCTCCGTATGTAAGCTGCTTCCAAATAACGCAAGGTTCGAGTTGTATGCGCTCGGACAAGTACTCGGAAAGATGCTTTAGGGTCGACAAGATGACCGCTATCTAACAGGTGTTTCGTTATAGACGAAAGGGGGTTTGATTTCCTGTTTGAAAAGTCAATTAGGCAAATGCTCAGCGGCCCTGGTTGCAATTGCCTTTGCGTTCGCCCAATGTACTTGCATCCGCAAGTGCATATGAATTCATGCACACAATTTGGGGTGGCGTGCATTGGCAAGACATCCTTTGCCCGGTTAAGTGGAAGGCTTTTTGTGGAACTGATGAAGATAAGCTCTGCTGCGTTGTACGTTCTTTATATAGTGCAACGCAAGCGTCGCTTGATTGTGTTTGAGACGTTGTCACCCTTAAAAGGTAGACATATTATAATGGGCTTCTTTGGAACGGATTGTTCCGTCAACTTTGGCCGTAAATGGTTGCTGTACTTTTAATTTAAAGATCCCCGCATATGAGCTGTTGTTTATATGACAAAGTTATTATTACATCTTTTTGGTCAACATTCGAAATTCTCCACGTTTGCCTCCCCTTTTGGTTGTAATGACTTGATACTTTGTCTAAATTCGAGCTATAAATCAGATTTGTTCCAGGCTAGTTCCCCGTTAGTGACGTTTGCCTCCCCTTTTGTTTGTAAACAATGGTCCTTTCAAATGACTTGGTACTTTGTCTAAATTCGAGCTAGAAATCAGATTTGTTCGAATGCTAACTAACGACTTCTTTGACAGGGGTGGCTACTGTTGCGTACTGTCGATTTTTTCGGTATCCCAAACGACACGTTTATGCACCGAAATCCGTTTTTTGGCTTATACGCGTCGTTCGGAATAGCAAATAACTGACCCATCAAAATAAATCGTTCGTAGAGAATATCTAAGCCTAGGCACAGGCTTTCGCTCAAATCAAAGCGATTTAATCAAATGATGGCGATTCCGAGAGCGATCTTTGGTGACTTCAGCTCAGTCACTAGTCAGAGGATTTTGAGCTATTGGACGCCCTCTCATATGAAACAGTTTACCTCTAAATAACTACTAGAGTACCTTTCAGTTTAAAGGAGGTAATTAATCATAAGGGGTTTAGTTTTTTTATCTGTAGAAAGCATGACAGCCAAGTTCGCTTTTTCGAAAGTTTAATCTCTCCTTTCCAGGAAGTTAAACATGTGGTCTTTCGCATTGTCCCGTTTGTTTTCGATTATCCTGGTCGATGCCATTCGGATTGTCTGCTCGAATATATCAATCATTGACTGAAGGGATTAAATCATAAACTGGCTTTTTGTGCCCCGATAACCCTTCCATAAGAATTTTTTGGCAAAGTCGCCGAGTATAAATTTCTGTTCTGTCTTTGGTTTCCGTACGTTGGAAAATAACCCGCGCTTTGCCTTGTCCGAAGTATTTTAACAGTCGAAATCAAGTCATTTAAGGCCTGGGATAACATTTTTCACAAGAATCCCGCTCGAGATCATTATGTTACCTATCCTTACTATAGCGAGGTGGTCCTATGTTCCATTTTTAAGAAACGCCCATTGGATTTCTTGACCGGCATATTTGTTCGCGATATGAGTGCAGGACAGTACACTCGCGTCGCCATGCTAACCACTACTGTTGACGACAGGATTATTGTCGGACAGGGCAACGCCCAAGCGAGCGCTAGGTCGTATTGATTGATTTGCGCGCGGGCTTATAAGCCAGCCGTTGTATTCAACACAAAGTAGCAATAGACAGTGGAACACAGGTTTCCCAGTGTGCATTTTAATATGCCAAAAATTGCCCTTAGGCAAAATACTATTGGTTTATAGATACACTGAAATAAACGGAATTACAGTTGCCCATCCAGACTATTCCAAACAGCGGCAAATTTCCTACGGAAGTATCACGCTTTTATCAAGGTCACAAAAGGTTCGCAAAGCTGAGTATATAAACGAAAGGATATACTTTTATCCGAAACAGATTCTATTTTTAAACTTTCTAATTTGAGCTCTTAGACAGCAACGCATTTAGATAATATCAGTCCTCAAGGTGCCATCATTCGCTCGGCGTGAAAAAAACTTACAATTACTATTTTCTTATCCTACTCGCTTAAAGCATCGTAAGAAAGTGTAACGATAGGGTGTAGGAAACACCAATAGATGGCAACTACAGAAATATCGCTTAAATTCAATGTGACTGTAAAAATCGACTTTAATTCCCCGTCCCCATCGTTTGAAATTTACTTCCCTTCCCGAATAAATGTAAACCTACCAGCTGCGCTTAATTCGAGTCCGCTATTTTTTTGAAAATGGCCTTTTGCTTGTTTTTTAATTATCGCGTTCACTTCCTTTGTCAAATGATAGCGTACGAAATAATTCTCGGCAGAAATGTATCTAGGCATAATGGTATTACCGACAAAGAGACGGGAGACTGGAATGGCCATTTCTGGCTTATTAGCCGTCGTCAGCCAGCCATACCCAAGCCCGAAGTGTGGAACACCCAAGTCTCGAACTGGCGACCCGTTGGTTTAGAAGTCCACGCCTCTACCCACCGGGCCACCAGCCCGTTGCCCTGTCGGTTTTCGATCGGGAATATACAATGGTAGGGGGCGCTCACCGATCGTTCATACGGAACTCACTCGTTCCGTTGTGCCTTAAGGGCTCTCTCTTGAGCCCAACCAGCAGCCGCACAGCGACGCATGATATATAGGCAGAATGGTATTACCGACAAAGACCAACAGGTCGCGAGTTCGAGGCTCGGGTGTTGCACACTTCGGGCTTGGGTATGGCTGGCTGACGACGGCTAATAAGCCAGAAATGGCCATTCCAGTCTCCCTTGTCTTTGTCGGTAATACCATTCTGCCTATATATCATGCGCCGCTGTGCGGCTGCTGGTTGGGCTCGAGAGAGAGCCCTTAAGGCACAACGGAACGAGTGAGTTCCGTATGAACGATCGGTGAGCGCCCCCTACCAGAAATGTATCTATTTTCTGTGCTGTCTTGCTCCCCGCTCTATATGTCGCCCCGCCCGTAAAATTCCCTCTACCACTATTCAATGTATGACACAGTCCGCTGGCTACCTCAGATTAGTTTTGGGTCTTACACCCTAGCTTTGCCTAACAAAGTATACCAAAAAATGGCCGTAAGTCTTGTAGTTCCTGAACCCTCTGGGCCATATATCTCCTTCATCAGTCAACTGGCCCTATTTCTTTCTCTTTTGGTTAAGAAGATCCGTCTAAAACCTGCCAGTGTTCATCGGCCTGGATTGCAAATGTAAACGATAACTTTGGCTTAGATGGGAGAACTGTTACCACATGGTTCGAAGGACATATCGTCCGATATCATCAGTGTTAGGCATCTTTCATGATGAATCGACGTGTTTAGAGACTTGGTCACCCTTAGATCTTGCTCTGCTCAAGTTACTGGCAACAGATAAATCCTTATACTTTACCTTCCCAGACCGAGACGACCGGACACTTTTCCTAGCTTTAGACTCCGTCATTGCACGCGTACTAGTGTTGTTGAACGTCATAGTATAAGTCACCGTCTGTAGTCTTGAAGGTGAGTTAGAGACTTATTGTGACCTGCTGGTCCCACATTTATAGACGCAAAGACATCTTCCCGCACGCACGAATGTAGAACGTACGGACTATATGAAACCAAAGAATAGATTGTTCATGACTTTTGCTCAAATCAGGGTATTTTAGTTGAGTTATATCTAATTCCTAGAGCCATCTAGTTAGTGGGCGAGGAATTCTCTTTGGAGGGCTAAACGGTGCTCTAGGAAGAAACCGGCGGGCCCTCCCAATTAATGGTGACCATGCGCAAAAATCCAGCGAAGTTAGGGGGCTAGGATTAGGGCCAAGATTATGAGGGCTAGTATTAGGGTAAGAATTGGGGTCAGGGGGCCAGGGTTAGTTCCACGGTTGGGGTTAAATTTGTGACACAGGAATAGGTATCTCCTGGAATTTAGCGCTATTTCATTCGTTGCTCCTAACTTGCTGTAGGGCACACGGCGGACATCGCCGGAAACGACAGTCGTACTGTCGATTCGGAGCTACAGTAAATTTCGTCGATTTAGAGACCAATGCAGGGGAGTGAAACCACTAATGTGGAAGTTTCGCATTGGCGACGAGATACGTTGTTGGCCGCACCAATGCTATTAAAACAAATCCTGTGACGGTAGTTGGAATGACTACAAAGCCGCGGACGAAAATCCCAACTAAAATGACGCATTCTGCGCTCGGAAAAGGCTTCGATGTTTAAACCGCGTCCTTTGATAGTCCGGCCCCAGTCATTGTGCTAATGAAATTTGTCAATTCTCTCAAGCTTCTTTGCATGTACGTCGCCTCCTAAATGGGCAGAATTTAAAACGACATAAAGATAAGGGTATCATTTCCAGGGCTTAACTCATGGGACATCACTATCGGGATATCTCCCGAATACTTACAGTGCCAATCAGTCTGAGTGTGCCGGTACCAACGAGGTTCTAAATTGCATCCTAGCATTATTGTGTCGTCCTGCTATCTTACAGTTAGTATTCGTCCTTTCATAAAGCATATCAGTTCGACCATCGGTCTCGATGATGTCCACCGTGTGCCCCACAGTTGCAGCAGCAATGGGAGCAGGGACGGTGACTTACGCAGGGGTTTATAGTGCCGGTAGACTTGCGTAGCATCTACCTACACTCTCTCCTCCTCCCTCGCCCGAGCCCGGTGTCAAGACAGTGTCAAGAAGACCGGAGACGAGAGAGGCCGCAGCTGGATGGCTCGGACGGATCCTCACCTTGGCGTTCCACCACACCCCCTGGCCCACACAACAAATAACCAGGATTTCAACCAACATAAGAGGGATTTGGAGGCTGGCACGACCGAAGCCGCACCTAGGCGTGCCGCCGACGCCTGGCTCGGATCCCACACTGTGATGGGAGTGCCATAAAGGCCACATTAAAAAGGAGCCATTGCAGCCTGACTCTCAGACCGCCTCCCGTTAAGGAGGTCCAAGGTACCCCGTCAGTTGGCAACCTTCCAAGCCACGGCTTTTAGCGTACCGTGATAGCTTCAAGCGCGTCAGATTTTTTATAGTGAGGAGAAAGTGCGCTGAGTCGTCGACCTCACTCTCCCTTCCCACTCCCACACCCCAGCCGCTGTCCGAGCCGGTCAGCAGACTGGAGTGGGAAATGGGCGCGGTGGCTGTCATGGTCGACTGACCATGACTGC
>CACRXP010000777.1:266641-281499 GCA_902702965.1 Spirometra erinaceieuropaei
CTGAGCAGAGCCCAGCTACGTGGAGCCACAGGTGAGAGTTGAGTGCCAGCAAGTGGACGCTAGGCGCAGTCTCACCTGCAAGCAAGTGAGCGACCACCACGACCATTACGTGAACCCACCGCTGACACCCCTACACCCCTCATAAAGCATAACTACCAATGAGAACAGCACTGAACCAGACCAATCAGCTTCTAAGAAAAATAATAACCAAACTGTCTGCTTACATGGCATTCAGTGTGCCATCACTGTCACTTGAAACCAGTTTCCAATTAACTTTAAAATGCATTGTTGATGTTTTATGAACAGCAGACTTTTTGCAGCTGAGAACCTTACTAAGAGAGGATCCTGCCTGGTATTTTGCAAGATAGGCAGTTCTGGCAGTCCGCTTCACGAACTCAGCATGTGGGAGTTAACGACCAGCCTTTGATCCATATCACGAGTTCATTTTTTTGTGAAACTTGTGTACCCAAAAACAGACCTGTTGCACTTTTTGAATGAAACTAACACAAACGCCCGCCAGCGAGCGAGCGGTTTATGCAGCAGGGCATGTGTGCGCATAACCTCTGTGAATAAATTAGAGAAGAGCAAACTTGACGAACGCCTTAGGCAAACCCAATCTTCCTGGATCCCAGAACGTCGGCGGCGCAATAACCTGCGGAAATAGGAGTCTGGTGATTAATAATCAGAATAGCTGTGCCATGTTTTATTGCTCTATGTAAAGTATAAGTAGACCTGCCACACCTAGCGAAATGCTCTTTTGTCTCTTTAAGCTGAATTTATATACTTAGAAGATAGACAACTTAAATCCAGACTTAAAGAATGTTTCTAAGAGAAGGCCACGATTACGTAGGCCTGTCCTCGATGAAGGTAGACAGTACTACTAGCAAAATCAGTTGACGGACGGCTGTAGAAGGGCGTCGCTGCCGAAGACATGGGAAACGGCAGGCAAAAACTATATATATACATATATGTTGAAAAGAGATGGGTCCTGTGGGACAAGAGGGTTTATTGCGTAAATTTTCGATGCTGGTTCCTCAGGTCGTCGTCAGACGCAAGTGGAAAGCGAATGTGAAAACGAGAAACAGCTAACATCAGGAGTGCACAGAAAATCGATACTTGCATGGCGTGTGCGCCAGTCGGCGGCCGCCGTGTGTCAGCCTGAGCTGGTTGGCTCCCCTCTCTTCTATTTCTCCTTCAGGTTTCTGAACACGGCATCCAACTCGATATGCCGGTTGATGCATGATTCATCAGAGTGCATTGCCTCGAGGAATTCCCGGCCTTTCTTGAAAGGGCAGACCGAGACAACGCGAGCTTTGTCCCAAGCGAAAGTGTGCCCGGTGTTCAGAGTATGCATGGTTACCTGAGACAGATGGTCTCGTCTCTTTACTGCCATCGTTGCTCATGGATGCCTGTTGAGGCGGATTTTCCAGTCTGGCCACAATAGACGGCAGCATATGCGTCACACGGTATCTTGTAGACGACTTCTTTCTTGTTCAGCTGGTTAACCCTATCCTTAGGATGTACCATCTGAGAGCGCAAAGTAGTCGTAGGTTTGTGCGTCACTCAAATTTGGTGCTTCCTTAAGTGTCTTTCAAATTAATCTTTCCGTCTTGTGGGCCTCGGTATTTTATTTCGATTCGGGCTCCGTAGGAGCACTGAAATTTTAATTTTGAAAGTGGTGGTTATCCCAGAGAACAATTCACCCTTTTCGCACTAAGGTTCCTAAATAGTGTCCGTCTTAACCAAACATTTGGAATATGCGCTCTGCACAAAAACAAATTAACTATTCTTGCAAAATTTCGCAGAAATTGGTAGGAGTAAAAAGCTAACGCAACCATTTCTCACGAAGACGCTGTTGTGAGGTAACCTGCTAGTCTTTCTTAATGAAAAACCAATTAAGCTGTCGATGTTTTTCCCTTAACGCAGTTTAAATTACATGGACGGCTTCCTGTCTAATCCCGGACTTCGCTCTCCCTTTCCCTTTTATCCTCTTTAAACGGAAACTGACGTGAGTGCAATTTTAAAGATAACCTACTCTATCTAGCGTCATACTGAATGGATCCTTCCTGCAGCTGTCATTCCAAGAATAAAATATAGGTCCTGTTTGAGGAGTTACGGTGTATTTCAAACCGACACAGGGTCAGTGTCCGAACACAGTTTAATAAACCAGGAAAATTGTTGTATATTAACAACTTTCTTGTATTAACAACCAGTTGCTTTTTCTGATATTCGTTTTTTAAATTTTGGGTCGGGGGTGATTATGTAACCCCACCTGAAGCAAACCAACCACAACCACCTGTAATACGGAACCGGTGGTAATAGAGGTTCTTACACGTGGGGCCGGGTGACGCACAGGCGGCGAGGTCAAGTAGTTGTATGCAAAAGAAAATCAGTTAGTAATGCGGGGTCGTACTTTGAATGATTGAGGAATATTTGCGCTCACCCCTAACCCTGACCCTAACCTCTAACCCTAAACCTTAGCTCTAAGCCCTAACCCCAACCCCAACAGTACAATGTCCATCAGGTGGGACTACATAACCACATCTTACTTGCTATCGAAATCTTCGAGAGCTGTTGTTAGCCCAACCCAAAATATATTCCTTAGAAGTCCTACCAAACACTCAGTTGATCCCACTAGCTCGTTTCTTAGCTCGAAACTGCGTGCTTTTTGTCTTCTCCATCTCCTACTTTCTTCTATGAATGACTACATCTTGCCTCTATGTCGATAACGTTTATAATATGGAAGGGAAATTCTTACATAAAAATCAGGGTTGGATGTGACACATTCTGTCATATCGAATTAGTATCGCCTAATTTACAATTGGTTAGACTAAGGTATAAAGTGGCATGTGCAGTTATAGATAATACAACTCGCTCCGAATTTCTTGATGTGCTTACGGTTTTCGGGCGAATGTAGCATAAAACTGCCTGCAAAAAACTTGTGACCTCTAGGTCGGACTGTGTTATTCTTTCAGCTAAATGAATGTTTCGAAGCATGGAAATTGTTGCATCGTGCTCACCTAAGACTGAAGTTTTTTCGCGAAAATCTAGCTGCTCTGTAAGCCTTTTAATTGCGAATAAAAGCAACAACAATTCTCATAAAATCCTAGATCTCGATAATGCACGCTACTTCTAGGCCACCAAGCTCATTATAAGCGGGCGTATTTATATAATGCCAACTTGCGCCCCAGATATAACTGTAGTATCATTATTCAAAGTACGTGTCCGAATTACTAGAAGTTTATGTTGAAATATTTGCAGCTACGTCAAATAAATTAACATGAAATCCAAATATAATTTCCTTCCCGTTGTGAACACCACTTTCCTCGCTACCAAGCTCTTCACAAACACGAGAGACTTCTAAAATTCATTTTTTTCTTTCCCAGAGCTGAAACTATATGTAGCCTCACGATAGAAAAGTCGGCCTGAAATTCGCTTAGTACGTCACCTATTATAAAGCTGTTCGAAATGACTACCAGTGTCCTCTTGGACAGGGAGGAAATTTACATATACTAACCCATCAGAAATGCAGATTACTCAGTAGAAACATCAGGTAACCTACTTACCTTAACTGATCTACTGTAAGCGACTTTGTGATAGGTCGCTTCAACCACCAAGGTCGGATCAGGCGGAGTGAAATTTTTGTGAACTAATCCTTGTAAAATAAGCACACAGTCCCAGCTGATTTGCTAACTTCAGCACAACGGGCTTAGCCTTGTTAGCTTCCATGTGGTCCGAATGTCAGCAGCTTGAGATTTTGGATTCTTAGAGGGCAAACTGTTTTCTGGAAACCCGTAGTAGAGACGAAGGTAGTATAGGTCTATCAGAGTTCAACGAAAAATTCCAAAAACTGGCAACAATATGAAACACTAAGAGTGGCCAAGCGGAATGTATTACAGTCCGTCTCTGTCAAGGGATCAGTCAGAAAGGCTTTGAGACGTTTTCCGTTTCCAGTGTTTTGGTGGAAACAGATCTACCATGTTACTGTTTTGGGAGTGTTTAGAAATTTTTCCGAAAATTGTGACTTTCTTATGAATAATAGAAGCGAAGAGACGAGTCCCAGGAAGTAGTTTTGAAGGAAGAGACACGATCGCTGGGACAAGAGCTTTATTCGCCTGACGTTTCGGATTCCTGCTCGAATCCATCATCAGAGACAACAGCAGGTATGGTTGATTCATGCACAAGGAGCTGCAGTATTTATAGGATGCAGTCGCCATGCTACCGCATACCTATGAACATTCACGGCTCCCCCCTTCATCGGGGATCGTCGCACTTGGTGTGCTAATTGTTTGATGGCCAAAATTCAAAGTAAATAAACAAAGTTAATAAAACTCTTCTGCCAGCGACCGTGTCTCCTTCTTCTTATAACTGTTATCTCTGTCAGAGATACATCTAATTTGGGTCCGAATACCACCCTTGGTTTAATCATGAGTTCGAAATGTGAAAAAATGACTGTACTTTTCCGGCATGGAACCTGAACTCCTCTTACGAGTGACCACGTCGTGCAGATGGTAATATAGCTGGGTAACGCGGGGAAATCCGATGTTATCTTTGATTTTGCTAGTTTTGTCAGCCTCATTTAAACGGGCAAACCAATGGATAGTGTAACTGAATGAGAAAGCATAGATCAACGTCCTGAATGAAGTTCATGGACTCTCCAAGAATGAACATTGTTGTGGTCAACCTCACATTCAATGTTCTCCAGACTGCCTGTCTAATATATATTCTGTAATTTTTTGAAGATGACAACCCCCCAGGCGCACTGTTCCCCTTACCTACTTCAAGATTCGCATAGCCTTCCTGTAAAATTTTGTTGTGTCCATAGGAGTTCGAGGCTTTTTACACTCAATTCTGGCGGCCTTTACGAATATTTTCTTCTTTTGATGGTCGATTTAGGGTAAGGCTATGTCTTCTGCTTATGATAGTCGGAGATTAATTTCCTCGCATTCCTTAAAAATGCTCAGAGCATAATCTTGCACAACAAGCAAGCAAATGTGTTAGCTAAAACCTCGAACGCGTGGGTCACCCATATCCTTTTACTACAAGATATGGATGAGAGCGTCCGTCATATGCTTTCTGTTAGATATTCCATTTTCCAAATTTCGGCCGCCCCTAGGGTAAAATCATGCATCCGGTGCATAACACCGGCTGCAGAAAGATACATCAAGTTGGTTCTGAGAAGATGAAAAACCTGAAATACAGTGAGTCTATTTGGAGATCTCGGTAAATGTGTGAACAATCTTAAAAAACCTATTTAAAGAATTCAGAAGAACATTTGGCGATCTTACGCGTGCTTTCGATAAATTCTCATCATCATCATTTAAAGAAAAGTGCGAATTCATCCGAAGTATCGACAAGTTTAGATAACGTATCGACAATAGACATACAGAGATGTCATAGCAACACTTTTAAACTTCATTCAGTTGAAGGGCTAACGAATATCGAAATTTTTGTTACATTTGACAGCGATTACCTCTGCCTGTTAAGGTCGAGAAAGGGGAATGTTTTACCACATACTTTTTACATGCCTATATAAGCACCATTTGTAAGCAAGTTTTCATCGGGAAAAAACTGAACCAGTCAAAGAAGTAAATTTCCTCGTTCCTTTGAGTCTGCTGAGAGAACGATTGAAAGTTAAAATAGGTTAAATTTGGTATCAGATAATCTATGTGGCAATATAAAATCCAAAGGGTCATCGAAGCAATGTGCATCCTAGGTAGCTTTCCGTTTAAAGGTACGAACTAAAAGTTGACAACTGTGAACAGTTGTGTATTTACCCGAGATTTCGGACAGGATTAAGGTGTAATCTTCAGATGTCCAAAGATCAATAAATCTGGTCGCCTGAATTTTGAACTTCATAGTCGGCATGGCCCGATGCGGCTGAGGTTAACTGTGTCGATCGTTGTATCGACTACTGGACGTGAGGATGATTTGCGTCTTTCGGCATTACTTTGTGGCCTTCAGCTTTCACAACGAGTTCCGCGCGTTAGCTTAAAGACGTGTGACCCGATTTCCATGCCTCGATCATCTCGCGCATGAGACATTCTCGCGGCTAATCCGCTTATCGACGTGGTTTAAAAATTGCAGTGTCATTTTGCCTTGTGTGAAGAGTAGCCGTACGCAGTAGTAGATGTCTTTGCGACGAAATATCGTTTTTTCTTGGTGCGTCGGGATCTCTGGCTTTCGCTACATCGAGAATCTGCCTAGTCCTGGACACACCATCGAATGCGAGGTGGTCGAGGTGCGTAAATCAGGCCATGCATCTCTAGACATGCGGGCAGACCTCACACTTGCATGCCAAATGGCACGCCGTAAGGCCGAATGGCGCAGCCCAGCACCACGAACAGCTGCTGACTAAAAAACTACTTCAGTCCTTCGCAGTGGCCTAGGGCTTAGCTGTTTGGCCAGTTCAAAAGTTGAACTGTTTTTATTATTCACTCTCACATAGCCCTAGAAACGAACAGGAGACCAGGTCTGAAAGCTCGAAGAAATAAATTATTATGTCTATTGACTGACACCTTTAATCGAACGAAGGACAGATTTCGGGGTTTCATCTATGGCCGTGGATTCGCAGCTTAGTTTCCGGCCAAAAGGCGCCAAAACAAAGTATTTGAGACTGTTTCTTCCCGACTCCGTCGTCTATTCCCGTTTTGCACGAAGGTGAGTTGCGTTAGAATGCTATAGGCCCTATGTCAATCCGGAAGTTTAAAACAAAAAATACCAACCACTCTGCTTCCCAGAAATAAGCCGAGTTCACCCGTGGGCATCGAGTTGTAGTTGTTTTTGAAACCTGTTCAAAATATGATTAAGAGTGACCTCCCTCCCTGCCCCCTCCTTCGTGTCCGCAGGCACAATCGTTCGCCAAGATGCCGGCAACGTCTGGACGCTCTGGTGGCTTCGTGCGACTCCTAGAGGTTTTCTGTTTGTGTTCCCGTCCATGCAGTCGCGAAGGACAGTCCGCGTCTTTCCAACGCTTCTGACTATCGCAGATTCCTGCTATCCAAATTTGATTACATCACACCATGTACTTGCGCACATTCCTCCATTATTTTTATTACTGCATTCGCCCAACTTTATACGACTGTTGCACGACAAGTAGATGCCTGTCTATATATACCCCTGGGAGAGCTCTTGCAATCCCAGGTCCACTTTTATGCCTTGCCGGTATCCATTAACTTAAATATACTGCTGCGCTGTCCACTGGCTTGAGGTCCCAACATCCACCAGCAGTCGATCGCAAATCTAAAAAGGGCCCATAATTTTTGAAAGACGATTTTTTGAAGCAACTGTGACGTCACATGAGGCTGCCTCTTATTTGCTCTGTGTCAGTCCACTGCGACCGTGAACAAGCTGTCGCTCATGAAGATGGATTAGCAATATGAAAGTCATACGAAAAGTAGTGTAGAGGAGTCGATAAAAATCTCATTTTTCGAGTTTGCAGTTAACAGCTGTTATAAAAACCCTGTTAGTTGAGTGTCTGTGATGCGTACTGACCATAATCCTTTCCCAAGGCATAAACAACATTGATAGAACGACATCGTTTACGATTATTTTCTTCCATCAACATAGCTCTAAATGTGTTTTCTTTGGCTTGCTGTTTATTTCCGTACTTTCTATGTTTGATTCACTTGTGGTTTCTGTTCACTCAGCCTTGTGAGACTATAAAACAGCCTGTGCCATAAAAACGTTGGTCCATATCGATGAAGTTTTAAGTAGAAAAATCTTTCGTCTTTGTGTTTGGAGAAAAACAAACGCTTATCCAAAGAAGACCTAATGTTCCTAACAGTTATGCGGTGTATAGAGAGATTCAGATCGCTTACGGGAATATGGATTCCCCGGTATCACAGGTGGCCTCCCTCCAATATTCTGGGGGTGCCAATCTCTATTCGCTAACTTTGGCCTTAACTCTATAGTTAGCTACGTAGACCCTAACCCTTCTAGCTATAACATTAAGATTGCTCTAACCCTTGCCTCCCTTGAATTTGAGGCAAGACCACTCAGGGGTCCATATTCATGCGCCCAACCGATATTAGCAGTCCCTGGATCTCCTTTCAAAAATAGTCCCGAAATTGGAGGAAAATTAAGAAATCGACAGCTACAGTAGATGTGCTAACTCATGAAATGTCAACCAAAATTTCGAAATGCGTTCTCGTTTCGAAAAGATAAATTAAGAAGTGTTGTAAAACTAATCATGTTGCAGCATAAATATATAATGATCCAGTTACCTCAGGGTGTCTGCTTTCGAAAGAACTTATTTTCGGCTGCATGCAAGATCTATACTCTGCAAAAAATGACTACTTATTTAGTATGCAATTTTCTCATTGATTTTCGATGCCCTTGAAAATTAAATTGTATTTAATGGAAAACGTGCATAAAATATTCATTCTTTTACTTATTCGGTAGAAAATCACGTCTACTTCCAATTTCATACTCAAAAGAAGAGTATAATTCGGTTTTAAAAAACGTTTCCAATTCCCGAATAATTTTAAACCCGACCTGCTGTTACACTTGCATTCAGGGTTTCAAAACTACGAGCTGTATATTTTCCGTGTACGGATAACCATGCATTTCTCTACGGCGTTAAGAGGAGACCATATGAGTTTCATAAAATTAAGCAGTGGATTTGAGCAATATTGTTAACTTTACAAGCCACTTTCGTAAATGCAGATACATGACGTTTCATGAACGGCCATTTAAAAAATCTCACAATTAGAAACTTTTTAAAAGCGAATTATACTCTTCTTTTGAGTATGAAATTGGAAAAAGACGTGATTTTCTACAGAATACATAAAAGAATAAATATTTTTATGCATGTTTTCCATGTAATATAATTTAATATTGAAGGGCATCGAAAATCAATGAGAAAATTGCATACTAAATAAGTAGTCATTTTTTGCAGAGTATAGATCTTGCATGCAGCCGAAAATAAGTTCTTTCGAAAGCCGACACCCTGAGGTAACTGGATCATTATATATTTATGCTGCATCTTGATTAGTTTTACAACACTATTTAATTTATCTTTTCGAAACGAGAACGCATTTCGAAATTTTGATTGACATTTCATGAGTTAGCACATCTACTGTATGAGCATTCGGTCAAGGTCCAACCGGCGACTTTTCTCCGACATCGGTTGTATGGAGCTCTGTCTCAAAGGACTGGTGAGATTCTCTCTATTGTTTGGTGAATAAAGTTCAGTTTCCGCATATCTCACATGAGAGAAAAATGAGGTTATCCACTAATGCAAATTAATGCCATGTTCCCGTCTTTAGGAATTGAAGTCTTTTGTGACCCAAAGCAGGGAAGATATTCCACTGCCTGACCGATAGGAAAAGCATGATTCAGTCGTCTGATTTGGTCGCAACATTAAGCCTAAAGGACAGAACATGCTCTTTGCCCTTTCAACTAGCATACTAGTATTTAGAAAACTTCAGTATGGAATCTGATGCCATTCGTCGTCCTGAATTTGATATTTATATTTCGATCAAAGACTATAATACTTAGATATCCATCGTATAATTTACTTAGTTCATATGCAGAGCTTCCATGCTGTGGAACATCCTTTGATATTGGATGCTGTCAGTCAAATTTGAAACTCGCAAATGAAATTCTAAACGCCACGCTTTGCATTGCAAAAGAGGCAAAAGAACGATTAACCGGAATTCGTAAATAGACCTTCTAAGGTGGAGTTCAAATAAGGATAGTGTGCTCATATCGACATCAGAGAGTTGAGGGAAGTGCGAACTCTTGATTACGTGCCCTCTGACGTTTCATGGTGATTTCGTGAGTAGACCTGAGGTGTGAGCGATGTGCAACGAAGTGGCTAAAGTGAGGGAGTAGAGAAGTGGTCTACGATCGTCAATCGGCTTGTGCTAAGGAAAATGCGGCATTCAGTCGTCCTTGCTATTAAATTTCTTGCTGATCAGACTGCGAAAAATTAGAAACTCTCAGACCCAAGAAAGATTTGTGGTGGGTCTCGATTAGGCCGTCGACCTGTCGAGTTATCCCTGGCGCTTGCTACTTGGAACCGCTACAAATTGTCCTGTCTGTCATTGGAGGAAAACAATCGATAATTACTCCTTTCTACCAATGAGCGCTCGATATTTGCGAAAAATATGTTCCTGAATTGGCGTTCCGACCATTCGCTTTCAAAGTACCGACGATCATGCAGAAAGCCACCCGCCAGCGCTCGTTAACGAGTTTCGCTGCTCATCACGGTTGGCATACGGATGATAAGCCGATCATCACAAGAGTGGAAAAGTACGGAGCAAGTTCTCTGGCACTGGCCGCCCGACTGAGCTGTCCAAAACTTCCGCTTGGATTGATTCAGTTTTGGACAACCCTAGTAATTCAATGCGCAGGCAGAAGACCTGAACATTCAAAGCACACTTAACGGATTTAAATAGCATTTTTTTCTTACTGTTCTTTTGTTTATTTGGACTTAAAAATCCAACCTTGACTGGGTCCCCATCATTTTGTCAGAGGTAGAATGGCTTGTGGAACTGGTTAAGCTGATGTTTGAGAAGATCCGCATTGTATGTGTCAATTCAAGTTGATGCCAATCTGTCTAGTGATATCGATCATTGCACAGAACGAAGTCTCCCGACGTGAACGAAAGTCAGAGGTATGCAATTAGTTCTCACGTTGCATATTTTTGGAGGTATTCTCTTCTTGTCTCTTAGTATTTCAAAAGTAATATGCGCAGACTGAAATAAATGTGACTCAAAAATGTCATACTTAACGCATTGGTCGATTATCTGGGACCCAGATGTCTCAAAGACCTGCACCCACAATTAGCTCGTCCCGACGAGAAAAACTGACTGGCAGCAGTTGCACAGCTTAGTAATTTAAAAAATTTATTTGATTTCAGCCGTATGAGACGTCATCTCCTTGAGGGTCTTGTAGATGTACGTGCCAAATCGAAGTAAAATTTGTTGTAAAAAACCATCGCGTTGAATTAGCGATTCCTATATGTTCGTTTTCCCACAAAAATCGCATATCATTTGCGTGGTATTCCGTTATTCACATCAATGAACAAATAAAGACAAAGAGGAACATCGAGCTCTTTCGGGCGCATCTTCTTTTTAGCGGGGTCTGGCATCGTGTGGTGGTTTTTATGTTTTTTTCATAAGAACATGCAGCCATAGAGTATAACACTCCGGCACTGATCCAGAGGCTTGTGAGATTGCTGGCTCCTTTGAATAAAATGTTGCCGAATAGCAAGTGCAAGTTTGTTGATCGAAAAAAACTTCGAAGTGCTAGGACAGTTCGAACTGGATAAACATTAGAGGATTTCAGTTCGCAGGTGCAGCTGTCGTAGTTTAGAACTCATATGTCCTCAGCAAGGAGAGAACAGGTATCTGAAAAACTATTGATTTTGTGCACGGAATTCAGGCATCATTGGCATTTGCTGTATTCTAGTTAAGAAGCGAAGCGATTAGGTTCTAACGCAACCCTCGCGATGAAGAGCATGAATCCATGAAGTATATACCCGGTCGGCTGCTTGCGGTCAACTCTAGGTGTGCACGCGTTTAAGTAGGCTCGTTTATCAAACACAACGCACCCGCGTAACGGTTAAGAGTTATCAAGTGCACGTTAGAAGAACAAGAATGATTTGTGCACTCAGTTGTAGAAAAAGTTGTCACCGATGACGATCGTGATTTTCGGTTAGATGCGACGGCTCATGAAACGTGTTACTTATCGATGGAAATTTGCCCGCCTCATTCAAATGCAGTGACGAAGTTCCACCAGTCCAGTCGTACCCACGTTTATCTTAATTCAAAAAATCTGCCCACACCAACAAACGATTTACATACACGAGGAATCACCCTAAAATCTCCCTTTTCTAGTCCGAACCTGGTCTGCTTCAGTTAGGAAACGTCGAACAAAGTCAGTTCGCAACTTCAAACATTGAAAAATAGCCTTTATTTCAACGTGGAGAAATATGTGGTACTTTTATGAACCCATTTATTTAAAAAGCCGGCTTCCTTCTTAACCCATCTAAACCCTAGGTTTAAATCACATCAGGGTAATTAGTCAGGTCTTCTGCGCCTACATCGGGCTCGTTTTTAAAGGATCAAACATACGATTCACTTGCAAGGGCCGGTCACAAAATCTGACACCCAAATAGTAAGTTAGATAACTCCGGTCTGCTTGACTTTGCGTTGACACGAGACCGAAGGGGAAGGGGAGAGTGTGGTAGATGCTTCGCAAGTCCATTACCACCATCAAGTAATTTGCACTAGTGGCCGTACCTGCTGTGGATCGCACCGTAGATACCGTCGGTCACATCGTTCGAACTGTCATATCGTGCAAGATGGATAACGATTTTGCTGAAAGCAATGCCTCTTTTATTGAAATTTGATTGTAGTTTCGGTTATATAATTTAAAACTTCGGCAATTCTATCGATCATCGTGAATTGTTGCCATAGTATCTAAGAGCCCAAAAGTCCATGTGTTCTTTATGGTGTCGTGGAGTATATTTCACTAGTAAAACTTTTACAAAAATAATTGAAATTGAGTACAATGCAATCTGACCAAGTACTTATAAAACCTTAATGAAGTCTTTTTGAAGCATAACTGCTCATGAGTAAAGTTGCAGGTGCAAACATTAGTGGTTTATTTCAGCGGAACTTGCAGTATTCGGCTCGGGTATATATATGAATCTTGTTGTCCAGTTTTTTTACTGAAGACATCCAATGACAGTCCTCTTTACAATTACTGAAATACGCAATGCAAATCGCATGTAATGATGTCAGAATTCGTTGTACACAGCCAATGGGAATGTGCCGTAAACTTGAGTCGATCTCGTTGAACAATACAATTCATTGAAAGTGCCACGGGCATCCAATTTCCCAATACTTGCTCTACCTACTAGTACAATGTAAACGACGGATTTCACTGATGAAAACCTCCGAACAGGGAGTTTTTTCCGTCATCAGGGGTAATGAATTCGCCGAGGATTTCAAGTACTTGCCGAAAGATAATCAACCGCCAGTTTTCGAAACAAGGACGGAACTTGCTATTCTGTATACGCGCACTGTTTAAAGCCCGCAGTTTTCGTCTTCGATTGCTGAACGCTTAGTTATGTATTTACCAAGTGTTTCCGCGGCTACTGTAAGACTGAAAGTGAATTACTTATCCTTCATTTACTTGCATAAGGCTCAGATCTAGATTACATCTGAGAGGCTAAGAGGAGCTTCTGATGTTGCCGACTTCGACATCACGTCCCAAACGTTCCGACTGGTAACTAACCTCTACGCAGAAAAATGTCTGTACTAGGTCTACCAAACATTTTTGTCTGAACGGCCTACGAAATACTATCCACTAATGGATTGCAATGACAACTTTAAGTGGAACTTCTGACCATTCTTCCCGTGAAGAATTCAGTGAACTCGTGAGTTTTCAACCGTAACCAGGTAACGGCAAAACCATCTGCTAACGAAACGCGGATCTCCTATTAAACATCAGCTTATCGGGATTCAGATTTACGCAGTATACTGGCTGCCCCAAAAACACTGCAGTTAAATTTATTTAAACATGTAAAATACAGCGGCTCAAACATGCAGTTAGATAATAACAGATATACAGTAGATGTGCTAACTCATGAAATGCTAACCGAAATTCTGAAATACGTTTTTGACTCGAAAAGATTACTTAAGTGGGAGTTTTTATACTAATTACCATGCAGCATAATCCCATAATAACTTCATTAGCTCAAGATGCCGATTTTTAAATGAACTTCTTTCCGGCCGCCTACAAAAACTACTACATGTAAAAATGATAACATAGTTCACAGGAATTTTTCTAATCGATTTTTAATGCTTTTATAAATTCAAATATATCTCATAGAAAATAAGCATGAAAATATCCCCTCTTTTACTCATTTCGTGGAAAATTATGTATTATTTTAATTCTAGGCTTGAAGGATGAGTATAATTTGGTTTTAAAAAAGCTTTTAATTTTGACAATCTAAGACCGTGAAACGCCTGTCCATAAAACATCTTGTCTCTGCATTTACTAATGTTGCTTGTAAAGTTTATAATAAAGCTCAGCTCCACTGCTAAATTTCATGAACCCCATGTAATTCCCTCTTAATACCGCATAGGTATTTTACCATCGGTTTTCGATGCTCTCACAAAGTAAAACATATTTTGCAAAAAACATCATCAAAATATTTTTTCTTGTACTCATTTTATAGCAAATCATATTGTCCTCGATTATTATTCTTGAGGAAAATTTAAAAACGCTTGTAATCATGCGACTTTTACGACTGCAAAATCTCCATTTAGAGAGCATTCTGTCTGTCCGTTTATTAATGAGTTTTATGAGGTATAAGAAAGGGTCCACATCCTTTGCGAAACTTTATCAGTCTTCTATGATATTTCGTTAACAATACTAGAGATATGTTGGCGGTCCTTACAAGCAAAGCATAAAACGTCTAAACTTTAAACCATAAATACAAATACATTGGCGAGTTGTGTTTAAATTATTCGAGAATTTGAAGCCCTTCCAAGACAATAAAGACATCATTTTTCAAGTTTAGCGTTAAAAAAGACGTGACTTTCCACGATATGCATAGAAGAAAGGATGCTTTGAACGTGTCTTCTACAAAATATATTTGAGTTTATAAGGGCATCGAATTTGAACGAAAAAATGCATGTTCTACTAATGCCAATTTGTTAATGTTTTTCATCTTTTCATTTGTTCAAACAGGAGCACGTTCAAAAGGCGACATCCAGTCGTGGACAAAATATCTTGTGACTAGATTGTAAGATATTTGCTTTTGCAACCTCATTTAAGCAATCGTATTTGGTCAAAAATGTATTTCAGGGATTTGTAAGACCCATCTAGAGGTATAT
>CACRXP010000778.1:47159-67086 GCA_902702965.1 Spirometra erinaceieuropaei
GCTTCCCTTTTGGCTTTAGCAGTGGCGATCCGGTTGACTGCAATGACTGCTGCTCTTCCCCAGGTCGGCCGATATTTTGCGCGGTCTTTCCAAGTTGTAAAGTTGATTTGTAGCCGTTTCAAGGTATCCTTGTAGTGGCAGGTTTGACCTCCTTGTCGGCGAGCACCCGTGGCGACATCTCCACGGAAGGGTTGTTTTGGTATTCGCTCATCGTCCGTCCTCACGAGGTGACCGTCCCATCATAGTTGCAGTTGCTTTAGCATGGCGTGGCTGCTGAGGATTCCAGTGCACGCCGAAACTTCCGTATCCGGGATCCTATCCTGCCACCCCACCTTTAGCATTCAGTGGAGGCATATAAGGCGAAGGTGATTGAGTTTCCACTTCTGTTTCTTGTAGACTGTCCAAATCTCCGCACCATGCAGCAGCGTCGTCAAGGTGGCAGCCGGGTACATATTAAGTTTTATGTGAACGTGGAGACCGTGGCCATTCTATATAAAGTCCTGCGGCCGGCAGAAGGCTTAGGAAATCCGGCGTGCTGTGTAAGAGTGTGTCGCCTAAATAGGCGATGCCGTCCGCGGTTCTCAGTTGAGTGTCTCTGACGTTGATCCGAGGAACTCCGTATGCTGTGTTGGGTGGCGTTTGATGCATGACCACTGCTTTGACCGTGTTGATGGTCAGCCCGAAAGTGGCGCAGCGGCAACCGAAGATATCCATGCTCCATTACATGACCGCATCTGAGCAGGTAATCGTCCGCGAGGAGCAGGCCATGGAAAGCAGTCGTGGGTAGACGCGTTGGGGCCTGCGTACGGTTGTAGCAAGTACACAGCCCCGCTTCACTCCGTTGTTTACTGCAAATTCTTCTGAGACGGCCCCGTAGTCGATGGCGTACGCCAGCATCCCGTCCTGGATCTGGCGCACCGTCTATGTGAATCGCTCAGCACATCCGAATTGCTGCACGATTTTGGTGGTCCATCACGATTAACCTCATCGAGGGCTTTCGTCTAGTCCACGAAGGTAATGTAGAGGTGAGCCCACTTACTCTGGTGCTTCTCTTGCAGCTGGCCGGTGGCAAATCATGTCGGTGGTCCTGTGGTGATGGTGGTGACTTTCCGGCAGAAGTCCCTGTTTGAGGTGGCCTTTGAGACGGTTGTGGGGCTGCGTGCGAAGATCATCCCGGTTCTGTTAGACAGCGAGATTCCTCTGTGATTATCTTAGAGTTGCCGGTTACCTTTCCGCTTGTAAAGATGGACGGTTGTCGCATTCCTAAAATCCTGAGGAACTTGTCCTCAGGGCTACTACTACTACTACTACTACTACTACTACTACTACTACTACTACTACTACTACTACTACTACTACTACTACTTCTACTACTACTACTACTACTACTACTACTACTACAACCACACTTCTACTACTGCTACTACTACGCCTCCACTACTGTCGTTGTTGCTTTTAGTGCGAATTTCACAAGCCGACGAGTTCGCAGCGGTATGGTAGTTGTTCTCGTTATCTGAACGAGGGCACCGATTCGAAGCCTTCTTTCGTTGCCGGTTGTCGCACTGACTGGATTCTTTGTACTGTACTTGGCAACCTTTAGAAACAAACAACAGCTGTTTGCTCTGACATTTAACTCTCCTAAGTCAACTGTTGTCTTCCTCAATTCACTCTGCTCTAGTTATCTACTACAGTACTTTGCATAAAGTTCTTGTACAAGATCAGAACAACGGCGACACCTTGTTCGCTCAACTTTTCCGATTCTTTTCCTCGCTGACAGTCTTTTATTCCTACGACCCGTATCTCATTCATCTTCCCTGTCTGTCCATTGTTTAGGAGAGCGTCTGAAGAACTCCGAATCTAATCTGGACGTGGCCGTAAGCCAGCAGCCGACACCGTTCACAAAGACTAATGGCTAGCTGGCGCCCTGTTTGTTTTCTGGACTTGTTCTTTTGCGTTGGGTGATTATGTAAATAAATGTATTTAAGTTTTTTACGGTAAAATCGCTTGGCCAGACTTTTGATTATTCCGCATGAAGGGTTAGCGCAGTCACCTGGTCGCCCAGTAATTCGATGTACGCTCTCTAGGGGATATTACCGTGCGTAGAAACTTCAGCTGTTTACAGGGTCTAATAGCTAACCCTACCCTTACAGATAACATCTGAATCTGGACACTCAAGAGGAGTTTTTTTTAATTTTTTAGGGTAAGGGGATACTATAATAACAGCACGGGTATTAGCCAAAAGCCCACACACGCGTGTTTCGCCGATATTCTGCCGCTGCACGACACAGCTGCGAGGGCTTAAGATTCGTGTCCTAGGAACAAACTCGGGAGGATTTCTTCGATATTTGGTGAAGTACCTTTGTCTGGCCTCCGGGCTAGTGCCAAGTCAACCATCAGCCAGCTAAGGCCTTGCAAATTTACTGTCTGTTTGTGCACAGTCCTTGGCGTCACTTGATGACTCGCCTTCATCCAGGGTGGCATCGTGAGACCCTGACTGCGAGTGAAATTACTCCCTGGGTAAGATTAGTTGAGCTGACGTCTGACAGTTAGCCACACTTCACTAACAGTGGTTGAAGCATGGAATGCTCTGACCGCAGATATCGTTAAGTCCACATCCGTCTAGGCTTTTAAGCGGAAACTGGATCAGAAACGTTTGTTTATTCCAATTTTCTTATTATCCCGAACTCGTTACACGCGGATACTGACATTCGCCTTGGCGCCCGCAGATAACAGAAATCGTACCACCTTTTCTATCGTACAATCATACATAGACTGGCTACTGTGCATCGTATTTGGTAGTGCTAGTTTTCCTAACGCGTGGAATAATTCGTTCATCTGGGCAGTTCCGACAGTCTTTCTGTTGCTGTTGGTGCTTCCGTTTCAAACTTGTTCTTATATACTTCCCTTGTAACAGATATGGAGATCAAAGGTGTAACACCTACATTTTCCCCAAATAAACTGAACTGATATTCTACAGAACTACTGGTCATTGCCGATCTGGCCTGGCTGCCGAACAGAACATGGGAGTTGCGATTCGTTTTGGAGTTCTAGGCTGGACCCTCAGAGTTGGTCTTTTAGAGCAGTCCAGACTGTGCAGTTATACGGACGTTCGTATATTTGGTTAAATGGAGGGATTAATTAAAAATTACGTCGTCGGTCAGGCACAGGCCGAGAGGATTTCCTATTTAACCTACTGTGTAAGAACTTAGCTCCCAGACATACCCTTCCGATAGTTAGGGATAAGCTGTTGGCTTAAGAATAAACCAGAAACCTTGATTGCAGTCCTCTGGGACGTGTCTGCAAACATCACGATAAGGGCTCGCACATCTCTAGGAGGCCGCCTGTAGGAACTGTTTCCTGTAAGTGGAAGGTCAGACAGGAAGATAACTTTATATCCTGAAATAAAGGCCACATGGCAGGTGCTGTTACGGATCGACTGTGAATGCGCCACATGGTATGGAGGATCAGTTCAGTGCCAGAGCTTTCGATTTACAACCAAAGGAACTCCGGCAACCGATAACAAGTCTTCTCGTCATAGGTTTGCACATGCTTGGTTGACGAGGGCCCAGTGAATGGGCATCATAGTTTCGCTTGAAATTAATGAAGGAACTTGGGTTTAAGTCGTTGGGACAGGTGGGATGTAACCCAGTCGGTATGCTGTTAAAAGGGCTGCAGTGTGTGGAGAAATGTACACGAGGGTCGTTTTGCCGACTCACTGGGGCCTTTAGAGTGGAATCAGTTCGTGCAGTCCCTCAGCGCGTACCTTCAGCTCCCTAAGGAGCCGGAGCACTTTGACGGCTCATTCCACTCATTTCAGGCTCCGACCTGGCATACCGCTTTCGGCACCTCATGCGAAGCGCTGGTCTGATAGGCTTTCGCAGTGATAACTGTTGTTAGGCAGGCGAAGTGCGGGACTTTGCCGTAACTTTCCTTTCCGAAACTGCTCCGATCTTCAACTTCTAGTCGTCTGAGCGATTAACTTCTAACTTAAGGCATCTGGATCAAAAGTTGCCATTCTCATGAATTTTTGGGTGAATTTGCACCAGAGGACTCCCGTCTATTAAAGTTGGCGGGTCAATGGCTGTGAACAGGAGTTCACCCACCTACGCTGCCCAGTTGTTTATCACTCTCATCTTCCGAAATATTAAGTCGATAACGCAGTTTAAATGTTAAAATAACTAACAAACTCTGCTTTATGTCGTTTTGAGCAGTTCTGCTTATCTATGTGGTCTGTTTTGGCTTTCGGCTTGACTACTTAGCATTCGGTTTGCGGATGCGAGTTCGATGTATCCGTTGGACAACGCTCGACGCGGGTTCCAAGCATCGATTGCCGCGCGCAATTCTGCCAGCTGCCCGTCCAACTCAACGTCCACTAAATCAGTGTATTCGTGTAGCAATCGCTCCAAAGTACGTATGCATAGCGGATCACCAGTCAGCACAGATCTCGGAAGAGACGCGGTGGAGAATGTCAGAGAAGTCTGGTGGCAGCATTTTAATTTGATTAAATACAAGACAGTCAGTGTGCAACGCCGGTCAAAATCTAGCAAACTGTTCTGTGATCATTTGAACAGTTTTCTGGTTAATACTGTAAATGTCAGAAGCACAAATAGCGAGCGACAACTGAAGACATAATTGCAACACTGACCAATTCGGGACGACTACTCAGGCTCAGTATGAAATTATTATCGAGACAGTACAGTGGACAGAAGCTGGTCTCTTGGCCACGTAACATGCCTCAAAACCGTAGGCCCTAAACTTAGAGGCTTCTCGGCCACTTTTGAGGCCACACCCACCTGAACAGGTGATCAGCATAAACATTTCGTCTGTTAGGAGGCTTTTGTTGTGCTCATGGTACATGAGCCAACGAATAGCCCCACTTCGGCTTTGTTCACCGACCAGTCGCCGTAATGGTCAGTCAAAAGGTGCTGCCTATTACCCTCAGATATAGGCAACTAGTTCTTGCATATGTACCGCATTCGCTGGGTTAGCTGCCTCTGCAAATGCATGATTAAAATGGACAAAACTGGAGACTAGGTTGCGGTACTAAGGAAGGGCAGTCCATCGGAAGGAGTTAATGTCGTCCACGACTGTTCCTCGTCCGAAGTAAAGTCTCACCTCCCGTTTTGCGGCTGCGTCGGGTCGGACAAGTCGCCAGCGGGATCGTGCGCGAGTTGACTGGGACACAGAAACCAGGCCGAGGATTGCTAATTAGGTGCGCCGGACTCCCACCCGCATACCAAGCGCTACGTAAGCAAGCTGCCCCTAGAGACACAAGGCAGAACTAGTCAACTAGTTCAACATTTAACCTGTTTCATCTACCCCATAGTAAATCTGAGAATGGCCGTGAAAGGAGGGCCGAAAGGCCAGGCGCACAAACTACTTTTCTCAACTGTCGACCTTTTAACAGGGTCATCATTCCCTTTCCCTTTAATGCTTTGAATACAAGAGTAGGAAATAACGCTAAAAATCTCTTAAGTCCACAAAAATGGTTGGTTGTCTATTTGCAAGAATGCAGCGGTAAAGAAAAGTTAACTGCTCACTAAGGGGCTAGACCCCCTAGCATATGACTCAGGTGAGCTGAAGACCGTGAAGTATAAAATAAGCCTTTGCAAATGCTATCATTGAGGGAAGTTGTCTAGAAATTACCGGACGTTTTATCAGACTTCATAACGTGCGGTCAAAGTTTGAAATGTCGCAAAGATATTTTTTAGATCGAGTTCACTGTACACTCAGGTTTACTCTTATGAAGGCACTGCTAACTGAAATCAGTTAGTTGCCCTAGTGACACCCTAAGGTTGAACTTTTACGCATACGTTTATGGCGCTCATTGGTGTGTCCTAGTCGCTGGACGGGTCGAGGGCAATCCCGTTTTACTTTGGAGGATCCTAACAGGTGGTCAAAAACTAAAAAATAATCATAAATGGAGGAATGTTGTCGACAGATGGCCATTTCAGGCTCCCGGACTTTGTCAACAGCACTCTCCGACTGTTTCAGTCATGGTGTTAGGGTGTTCTCATATTGCCTACCAGAGCTTCACTGAAATAATATCTGAGAAAGCACCGGTAGACTAATGCCAGTACTGATGAGGCGGATGGGGGTGTTACGCGAAGGGCCAGTATCTGAAGAGGTCGAGCATGACTCCGAAAAATTCGGCGGACAAAATTTTCCCTCTCAGGAGCAATACTGCCAAGCATTCGGAAAAGAGGGGCATGACCGATGGGACAAAGGTTTTATCAGTGAGGGTAGGGTATGTAACCCCCCTTGGATGGTTGTTCAAAAATCTACCTTCCCATCCTATTTGACTTGCAATCGGTCGCGAGGGGGGTGATACGATGAGCGGCTTCTCCCCTTCACTAGCGTTAATGACGTTAAAGGTGTCCATATCAGGCTACGTGATTTTCTACCGAATAAGTAAAAGAATGAATATTTGTATGCATGTTTTCCATGAAATATAATTGAATTTTCAAGGGCATCGAAAATCAATGAGAAAATTGAATACCACATAAGTAGTCATTTTTTGCAGAGTATAGATCTTGCATGCATCCGAAAACAAGTTCCTTCGAAAGCCGACACCCTGAGGTAACTGGATCATTATAGATTTATGCTGCATCATGATTAGTTTTACAACACTACTTAATTTATCTTTTCGAAACGAGAACGCATTTCGAAATTTTGGTTGACATTTCATGAGTTAGCACATCTACTGTACGTAAAGCATTATTTTACCTGACGTTTTTGGAGTCACACTGGAATCAAATGAATGCGTAAGTACCCCCTGTATCCCTTCCCTGTATTACAAGTACTTTTGCACAGAATTCCCAGGGGTTGCCTAATTTCGTGCCCAGATTTTAACCCTAGCTCTCGAATTTAGTGCTAGGTCACCTGTTACATAGGGAAGGGTACTTATTCCCCGCACCCCACCCACGAATCCAGCGTCATAAATGAAATCGGGTGAGGGTACAATGTTGTGCAGGTGTCGGAGTATTTATTGGACGCAGTTGTTATCGCACGAGGTGCCCATCAAAAATTTTCGGCTCCTGCGACACCTGTGTGACCCTTATCTGATTTTGGTCTCTGCTGATGAATCCGAGTGTAAATCCCAAGTGAACCTGCCGCCTTCTTTCCGACTGCCGCCTCGAACTCGCCTCCTCGCTTTTATTGCCAAGCGCATTTTCGAACGTTCCGCGGCAGAGAGGCCACTTACACTGAAGCCTGTAACCATGCGCACAGAAGAAGTTGATATTGTGAGCTCTATTCGTACAGTACAAACTCATCTTTTCGCTAGTCTTAACGGACAGGGGATGACAGAAATAGTTGTGTTAAAAGATGACACAGGCATAGGGCTAGATATGAGGATTTTTATCCAGTGTACAGTAAGTAGACAGTGAATACACTAACACTCTCGTTAGTAGGCGATGTACACAAATGCACTTTGACATGCAGTGCCAGTGTTGGCTGACGAGCGATATCCAAGTGCACCTTTTGTCCGGTGGCCTCATCCACACGTACTCGCACACATATTGCCATTACTTTGTCTACGCCAGGGCCTTGTTCACCTCCTGTTTATAATGTTGGTGGCCGAGATCATCTTCCATCTAGGGAAAAACGGCAAAAATAACAAAATAATGACTAGCATGTTTGACCTTCCAAGCTACAGATTCTATACACGAGGTGGGACACACTTCCCAATCACACAGCATGTACAGACATAAAAAAATTTGGTAAGCTATGGTTTCTTAGCCCCACCTGATGGACACAATACTGTTGGGGTTGGGGTTAAGTGTTAGGGTTAGGCTGTAGGATTAAGGGGTTATGACTAGGGGTTAGGGGTTGGCGCAGCTATTTCCCAACCATTCAAAGTACCACCGCGCATTCCCAATAGCTTTTCTTCCGCATACAACTACTTGACCTTGTCGCCTGTGCGTTCCTCGGCCCCGCCTGTAAAAATGCCTATTACCACTGGTCCTGTATTAGAGGTGGCTGGGGTTTGTTTACTTCAGGTGGAGCTACATAACCACACCCGACCAGAAATTTTCTATTCTTTAACCTAATTGGCAAAAGATTAGTTGCGCCAGTTTATCAATGTGTCTAAAAGTTGTTTACTCTATACGTAAATAAGGATTGAAAAAGATTCTTTGTAAACATTTTTACCAATGACACCATTCAAGAAGTCTGTGGGAAACCTCACAAGCAATTTGGTTGATGTTTGACTCCCGTAGCCTGATTATCGTGCATAAATGTTGTCCTATCCCAACAGGAGTACTTCTTCGGTTTAGCATTCTTGGTTACTTTCAAACAGTGCGTTGACTAAACATTCTCGATCAGGCGAGCTCACCTCGAAAAACTTAGCTGAGGGAGTTGTCAGGTACGGTAAATAGTTAATCCGTATGTGGCCGAATGCTCAGTCATCTGCCTAAACCACAGCAGTGGTAACCATCTAAGTGGTATATACGTATTTCCCTCTATATCTGCTTGATTAACCCAATCAATAATCCTTATTTTATACTCACTTTCCCAAATAGACAAAGTAGTAATCATACAATCATACATAATCATTCATACTCTTCGACAATTTCTCCTCTGGTGAATTCAGTTATACAGTGAGGCGAGATCTGAATCGGCGATAAAGAAGGATTCTCGAAGACCTACGCATGGTAACTAATTTGTATTGAACTGTCGATATAATTATAAGCAATTCCCTCATTTTCATACGGTCTATCAGTTTGCAACCGTTGCAGTACAAATGTCAATTCGAGCGTCGATTTCGACAATGTCCACCGTGTGCCCCGCGGCAGGGCGGGCGAGGGCCAGGGACCTGCGCGCGAGTTAGTGCTGGGAGACTTGCACAGCGTCCGCCACGCTCTCTTCACCCCTCACCTACCTGGGCCCGGTGGCAAGACAGAGTCAGAACGACTGGAGGCAGTGGATGACAGAGCTAAACAGCCCCTCTACTAGTGCCCCTGGTCCGCGCACAATGAACCAGGTCTTCACAGAAAACAAGAGAGCGCCTCGAATCTAATGCGCATGAGATTGCCATGGAGGCTAGATTAAGACAAAGTCACTGCGCTCGACTCTCTGCCTTCGAGCCAGTCACGCATATAGACACACGCACACACAGTACTGAACATGCGGATCGGTTTATCCCTCACTTGGCAGCCTTCGCAGCCATCGTGGCAGCTTTAGGGCGCGGCACATTATTGGTGAGGAGTGGACTGAGGCGCTGTGGGAATGGAGTCCCCAGAGTCGACCTCACGCTCTCTTTCCTCCCCCAGACACCGGTTCACTGTGCGAGTGTCAGTCAGTTATCCGGTGCTGGAATTGGGCGCCGCAGCTCGTTTACGCTGGACATACGCGACCTGGTTCCTGCACAATTCCCCAAATGGCAAAATTAAAAATGGTTATTAGGATGCTTTAATGCTCCACGCGCGTTGGGCCATTTTAGGGCCACGAGGTCGCCTAAACACGGGTAATTACAGAAACAAACACAGAACAAAATAATGGACAAAATGCGCTTGTGACGTAATTGTACATACTAGTAAGCGTTAACTTTCAGGGTGTTGGTGCAGTAGGCTGTACTAGGTCTAACTCTTAGGTAGATCTTGGCACTCCCACTTGCATACCTACTTATCAAACAGTCAGTAGAAAACATGATCACTGCGTTATGTATCACCAAGGGTGGTTTACTTAATTCGAGCCCGCAGTAGTGGGACCATTGTGATAATGAACGCAATCTGATGGTTATATGAAATCCATCGCATAGGAAATACGGAATACCTCACTGTCTCAATGGGCACTGAGAATATGGTTTGGCGGGTATGTACTGTTAGGTTCGAAAAATGCTTTGCTTGAGGACTCCTCGTCTTAACTCGCGCCGAACGAAGGGTTAAACCAGTAGTTAATCAATAAAGAAGACACTGAAAGCGTTTTCACACGTACAGGACTTTAGAGTCTCTCTTCTGTTATGAAGGTTAAGTAGGATTCGTCCTTTCCCACACAAAATTTAAATGGCAGATGCTGTTTCCACCCTTTTCACTATGTTGCTCCTTTTATACGCTTTATCAACTTTGAAACTGGCGATGGGAATGCTAACGCACTCCAATTTACTGTCACCCTTAAACTGTCCGGCTTCAATAACCGAAGCTTTGCCAGTTAAAGTATGCCTAATTTCATCATTCCGAATATGGATAGAATCGAGCAATTGAGAAAACCGCAATATGCGGATTTCAGGCGTCGAGTTTGCGTGCGTCAGAGAGCCCGATCCTTTTTTCCTTTGGCTGGGCAACGAATCGCACGAAACATCCTGGTTAAGTTGCGCGGTTGATTGCCTGTGCAATTTTTTGAATAGCTTCGGTTTCTTCCTTTTATTTAGAAGAAACTATCAAAAATTGGAACGCCCTCAGGAAGTTCATTTTTAGCAACAAACTCTGGAATGCTGAAGAGCAGCTACTTTCAATTCGTAAAATAACTTACGCTAAGTTTAATTGTGTCCAGACCAGTTCTAGTGCTCAGATTCGTGAGACACTTCTAGTAGCCATTCCCCTTATAACAACTTTATTGTGTCCGTATTTTAACGTTGATCACTAGTAAACGTGTCGGTCGACTACCCACGCCGTTCGACCTTGATATGGCGGAAGATAAATGCAAGCAGGTAAATGGGCGAGGAAATTGTCAAGACATCTAATCGATCCTTACCCGCATGGTTTGGTTTGATTAGATTCCGGTGGCTATCCTCGAAGAGTTAGACTCTGCAAATTTCTGGCAGAAATACTGGGAGTCATACTGGCATCCTTTACAATGTTACACCATGATTTCCTGATCCGCGTACACCCTCTGATGGTCCTTGTTGACATATCGCATAAGGAAGGGTACATGGTACGACGAGAGAATAGGTGCCTCTGTATTACAGGTGATAATTTGCGCTAGATTCCAGTGGGGTTAGGGTTAGGTTTTAGAGGGTCGCTTTCGGGTCAGGGATGTTAGTTTTAGGGGTAGGGTTGGAGTAAGGGCTAAAATTAGGACATAAAAATAGGTAAACCCTCAGGAAGATAGCGCAAAATCACCTGTCATATCGGGGTGCTTATTCCTGCGTCTTACCGGGCATGTTTTGAACTGCCCAATGTCGGCGTCAGTTGGCTAACCGGCTCGGACAATCGGCTGATGTACGAGAGACGGGAGAGTGAGGTCGACTCTTTGGACTCCATCACCACGGCACTCCTCAACGCACTCCTCCCCGTTATAAGTCCAACACGCCTGAATCTATAGTGACACGTTGAACGTCGTGACTTGGAAGGCTGCCAACGGCCGGTACAAATCAGACTTCGCAGTCGGCCCCTGTGTGTGTGTGTGTTTTTGTGTGGAGTGGCCGACTAGCGGACTATGAGACAGGCTCAATGATCCTCCCTTCATGTAGCCTCTATGGCACTCTAGGGCATTTGAGATCCGAGTAGCCCAGCCCCTTTGTGTGGCAATCTGGCACGTCGTGTTGGTGGGTTAGGCTGTGTGTGGCGGGCTGTTTGACTCCGTCAGCCACTTGAACCCATTCCCCACAACAGCTGACTGACCAGCTCAGACGGCCAACCAATCAGCTACTAAGGTCATATAACAGTCAATGTCGTTTGAAATCCACCAGTACGGTCCAACCCGAGCCTTCGGAGGGCAATCTACTACCAATAACAAAGCCCTTTTAGGTACACAGTTTTAAATAAAACAGAATCAAACAAATTTGAGACCACCGAAAACAAAACAGTACAAAAAACTCAACAACTCCTTCAGTGTTTCCTATTTATCTTCTTAATCTCAGAAGCGCAAATCTGCCACGTTGAAAGTGAATGAAAGGGTAACGGTATAGAGGAGGAGCCCACATAACTGTCAGTAGACTGTGGATAGTGCCATACGTGATTTAAGGTAAAGGGAGTTTTATGGGTGGGACAGTACGCTAGACAAAATGAAAGAAAACACAAAAATTGCTTGAATTTATGCCAAAAGTCTTATCCTACGCTATTGTACGACAATGGAAGTCAGAGTAGTAATTAAACAATAGACAAAATTAAATTTCGCAAAATAACGGATTTTGAGTTAGGGTGTGAGATCGTGGGAAGTACTTGTTGTTGGCAATCTATGTTCTGCAACAGCCTGCAAATGTATGCCAAGATAAAACCCCACATGACACGATCCACAGTCTATTGACTGTTAAGTAGGGCCCTTCTCTATACCGTCGCCAATGAAAGTCTGGATTTATTAGGTGGCAGTGGTGTACATCGATCTGTTCTCAGCGCAGGACGAAATGAGCGCGATCCCATCTTGTCATGCGACCGCTGGTGTGGGCTGTAGAACCCAAGCTCCGGTTAAACCAGTATCATAGGGATACCCTTCTGCGATCAGAATAATTTGGTGCAGACCATTCCCATATGACTGAATAATCCAGATCTCCACCGACATGACATGCAGCCGTGAGGCAGTGATGAAAACCTTGCTTGAGTATCAACTAGACAAGACACGCTAGTAGGAACCCCGCGTAATACAGGTGGCCCTGCGCTTAATTCCGGAAAGGACGCCTATTTTTATGTCGTAAACGAAACCCCAACTCAACCCTAACCCATTGCCCTAATTTTGAATTTTTTTGAAACTTAACGCAAGGCCACCTGTATTACGAGGGGGGTTACTATTCCCATGTCCTACTGTCAACTAACTGCGGATGCAATCTCGGTTTGGGCAGCACCTGCACCCGAGGTATCATTGGCCGATAGCGGATAATGAGTCAGAAGCGGCCATTTTAGTGTCTTTGCCTTGGTCGCTTGGACTTCTCGTACAAAGAAATTTGACCGATCAATAATTCGGCCACTTTAAGGTAGGCTAACTAGTCTGTTCATCCCTTTATCAGGCAATAAACGTGCTTTCTGATTCCTGAAGTTGAATCCCGCTGCTCCTTTCCATGACTTTATAAACACGGCCCTGTTCATATTCTTTGTCCAGAAATGAGCCCCGTGCCCAACCAGTAATCATCTAAACGAACTCTCCTCATCCTACCTACTGGATAGCCAAATGGGCCTCTGTTTCTCTGCAGTGTTGATTGCATTCCGACCGCCATATGCTTTTCAACGCAGGAAATGTCCATGTCCGGCGTGAGCAAAGTTGACCGAACCCTTCGAACTATCCTCCGCCACCGTTTGACATTTTCAGTAAATGCTACTGACCTGCCAGGGGTAATAGCATAATGGGATAATTCAGTCCAAGTCTGTACCTTGAAGATGTATCCGTCCGGACTGATCTTGTCCTTCTGTAGAAAGGCAGCTGGGCAGTGACATCGACGTCCCTTGTCAGTGTAATCAACGCGATAGTTGGTTATGCCATCAAATGGTCCGTTGTCCATGATCATGGGCGGCGGCTTGAAGGACGGAACTTTACAGAGGGCACGAGGAACATATTCTGCCTGTAAAAGAATTGGACTAGTAAACAAGAGACAAAGCTAACTGCCTGACCCGGATCAAAATTGGCGGTCATTTAGGACAAGCAAGGCTAACTGCAGGAGAAAGTGGCGACTCGATCTTTTGTGGAAAGGACAAAAGAGTGAAAAGGAGTGAAGTTTGTCAAAAAGAAGAAAACCCGCAGAATCGTTCGGATAAAAATTCGTTCGCGATAGATTTCGGTTCTTTTGCTTACGGAACAAGACTGTACTCCAGCCAGCAAGCAGTAGCCTGTTTGTTTCGCTTAGATCCAACAGTAAACAGCATAAAATTAACGGGAGAGCCCCGATCATCTAAACACCCCTTAGGTAATGATATTTTGAACTGCAGGTAGCTAGGCGATTTTCCGACCAGCATTCGGGCGTTGTGGCTCCCATAGTGCTAGTTACCTACGCCGCTGAGGAACTAAGCGTTTGTTCATCGTGAATAGTATATTGCTTCTGAGCTGGGTTTGTAACTGCTTAAAAAAACAAGCCTTAGTTGGCTAGTGGATTCACGCAAGTTGACAACCAGTGGCGTGCAAGTGAGCAATCGGCTTTCTTTTGCCAAATTCCATAGCGCAATTACGCCTACGAGTATGCAGATTAGATGACAGGAAGTCAAAAGTTATGGTGCTGGTGAGAGGGATGACTAGCTCTCACAAGTCGCCGCCCAGGCATTGGAGGCGGGCTTCACGAGTTCAACACGGTGCGCGCAAAAAATGATGCGGGCGGACAACACGACAGGTTGGGAGCTGCTTGAAGCCTGCATCTGTAAATACAACTCCACAGTCGGCATATGAACCTATCGCCTATTTGGCCGTTGTCCTCTCACTTCTAAGTGTGGTGACCCCGTCCGCAACCAGGTAGGGGCGTCGTTGACGAGCAGTAACATTGCAAAGGCCGTTAACCTGTTACTAATCCAACAACGTTGCCGACGATGCCCAACCATATGACTTTGAAGGCCCAGATCGATGTAAGTACTCACGAATCCACGCAGTCGCATATCATAGGAAAGTCTGCTAGAGAACATGAGGAGGAAAATTGAACACTGGGTAAAGGATAGTTTGCGCGAAGCTCATAAAGTAGCGTAATAAATTTGAGTTTTTTTCAGGATCAAACTATTCAGGGTAGGTACAAAGGTCAATATGAACGTTCGGGCTGGGTTTCATCATATCTAGCGGAATAAGCGCGTAATAGGTGGAAGCTGTCAACAGGCTGCCACTAGTATACGAATTTTGAATGAATTAATAGCCTATTACCTGATGTCTCCGGAATGGATCTAGAATGCGCTTTGCCGTTCAGATGCGGGTAAATAGCAGAACTCAAAGCGCAATAATTCATTGTCTATTTGTTTCATCCGTAAAACATGTGCACCACAGAATCCATCAAGCGTCTTCGTGCTCGAAAAAGCGTCTCTGAATAGTTCTAAAATTTAATCGACCTGCGAATCTTAAGTGGCCTTGAGCCTCTAAGTATTGCAGGCGACGGCACGAACCTTACCCCCTTTCTAGGTGGCTTTATCCGAGAATAACTGAGACAATTTCATATCCTATTTAAAACATTATTCTCAGGGAAAATAGAATTCACTGTCGGACCAAAATCCGGCAATGATCCAACATATTTTGATTCCATATCGCTAGAATAGACAACCAGTAGGTGTTAATCCCCAGGGCAAGAGACAAGGCCGTATAGGCTGACCGATGGGGAAATATACTTCGAGGAACGCCTTTTGGTGCATATGAGAAAGGGCCTTCGCATACTGGAAGGAGGTAGACGGCATTACAAGTCGTCAAAGTGGGTTCCTATATGCACTGGCAGAGACATGCGGAAACAACAGAGCGTCAAGCTAACCACAGTGATTCATGTAAGAACACTCTCGCATGTAGCTAGTGGCTAGGACTCCAAACTGTACCGTGGAATCATCACAAAAACCCTGGTTATGACAGCTCGCTATGGTCGATCCCCTCCTCCCACCCCAACCCAAATATTCACATCAGTTTTCGAACCGAATCCCAAAAGGCCTTCCTCGAAGACTTCACTCCAAGTCTGCACACTAATTTCAGCGGATATTAAAAGACTAAACATTTAGCATCTGGAGTATTTATGCATCAAAAAGTCTGCAGCTACGTGGTGCGGCAGCATAAAAGAGACGAAGCTCGTGTTCGGATTTTTTGCCAGTGCCAGTTTTGTGAGTATGGGAAATCCATTACTGATTTCCTTTGCTTCAAATGAGCCACATCAACTGAACCGGCGATGCAAAACGGCCTGCAAGAGCAACTGGCCCAGAAACTGCAACTGAGGCGTGCATATGTTTGGGCCAAAAAAGCGTAGGATCCTAAGGATGCCTTTTTTTTAAATTGTACAAAAATGTTTAAATTAATGGACTCAGTCTTAACCAACTAAAACCTAAAACTGCGAAAATCTAAATAAGTCTGAAATTAACCTGTGTTTTATCTATAAGCGTTCCGATGAGATCCGATACGCAGTGAATACAGCGTTACAGATGATTTCCTTTTTACTACAAATTTGTGTTTGAGAATTGCCATTATGTCAGCAATAGGTGCGTATCTGTCTTCGTAAATTTTACATTTCGATCTGAGTCGTTCAGACTTTAGAGATAGAGCTTGGATTAGACAAACCACGAAAGGATTTTATACAGGTCAAAACCTTTTTGGTCAGATAATTGCATTCAGCGAACTTGTTTGCCAAAATAGATTTCGTTTCAGTCAGTTAAGTGGTAATTTCAGAGGCTTCCGGTCTTACTGCAGTTCAGTAAGGGCAAATGTGATCTTAAAGATGGAAGTATAATATTTAACGAGCCAATCAAGCCCTACAATTCTGGACTTAAGCTTGTTTAGGCCAATGTATGCCCTTCCATTGTTTCAAGGACATCCCTACCCGATTGGTTGTGAGGCCGTCCATGGGGACATCGGGCGGCATAAACTTGTTAATGGGCTTCACTATGCAAGGCTTCACATTCCATGGCCTGAAGTCACTCCGATAGTTCGATTCTCCGTTGAAAGGCGCCTCACATTTCGGGAATTCTTTCAATTGCACGGGTCCAACCTTGCATATTGGTTGCTAAAAATAAAACCACAAAGGAGATCAGTAGAAATCTACATTAGCGTCGAATTCAGTAGCAAAGAGGTTCCTCGGGGTCTTTGCGCGGCCCTGATGACCGAGAGTAAGGTTCATTGTGGAAACGAGTGTGTGTTGGAAAATTCTAGGTTCATTTTGGCTTTTTTCCTTCAAATAAGCCGATGGACAGATCCCATTTGACAGTCTGCACTCGGTTTTTATGAATAAATTGGCGGAAGGGTTTGCGTTTTGATTGTCTAAATAGGCTGTAGTGATTAGAAATTCGCTGAAGGACTCTTGTCAGACTCTGACGCTCTTAAAATGCGCAGATTAGGAATTTCTGATTGGTTGGTTTATGTTACAGCTTTTTGAACTTATACAAGGACACTTAATTTGCGTTTTATCCTTCAGACTCCTGCTTCAACGTTATTTCCTAACTCGTATAAAACCATTTAACTTTTTCAAAAGTACAGATAGCTGAAAATGGTACCGCGCCCGCAGTGTGACAAAAATAGTATACACGGTCACTGTCCAGGATGCGTATTATGCCGATGACCATCTTAATTTAGCAGAGCAACAGAAGCAACAGTGGACGCTGTCAGTTGTAGACAAACTAGAGAGATAAGAATGGATTTCATGAGTTGCGACGCCGGAAGCAGTGTAATGTTTTAAGTGGTGGCTTATGAAATAACAATAATTAAAACTGAAGGACAATAGTTTAACAGTTTCCAAAATGATCTGCATGCTACATAGCAAGAATACACTAATATTTTGAAACGATGAATTAGTACTCTTGTCTTCTTACAAGGATTATTTATTGCATCAATGAATGCAAGGGGTAGTAAACCAAGAAGCTAGTGTAGAACAAATAATCAATTTATGGAATTATGTTCAGTTAATTTTAGTGACGCGCATCTTATTTGCGTGGTGTTCATAGTTCCTTTAAGGACTGACCATTCACATCAACAGTTTAACACAACTTCTTAAAAGAACACCACTCTTTTAGACACACAAAACGAATGCGAAGCAAACGAATATTTAGTTGCAAAACAGTAAGCTAGCAGAAGACCAAGAAAGCTGGAACTTTATAACTGGCTCTACTAGTTCTCTGTGATTGGTGGTATGTTGTGCGGATAACGGCTCGTGCGTGGCCCGCGTAGACAGGCCACCGACCCCTGGCAGCCACGTCTAGACAATCGTGGCACCAGCTGGCTGACTGACTTAGATAGCGGACTGATGCATGAGAGGGGAAAGAGAGAATGGGGTGTGCCCTGCTGAATTTATTCCCACAGCACTTCAGCGTATTCCTTAGTGTAAACAGTATAACGTGCTTTGAACCTATCACAACGTGCTAAAAGGCGTGGCTTGGAAGACCGCTGACTGAAAGGATAACTTGGTCCTTTCAAGACACAGACTCAGGGTGTCAAGACTCCTCCGTAATGCTGTGCCTCTATGGCACTCCCAATCAGCTGCGACTTGATTCGCCTCTGAGGTTGTGTCAAAATCTGGTTCATTGTGCAAGGGATGAGGTCATGTGGTGTGCGCGTACAGGGGTGTTTGAGGACACCTGTGAAGACTGCCAGCTTTCACGAGGCATCAGGACTTCAAGGCGTATATTCATACAAAGGTTTTCAGCATACCACGGGGAAGTCATTGGCATAGGTGCTTCTCTGTTCCATCTCTCCTTCCGGTTTCTTATAGGGGTCTGGATGATGACGAGATGGAGGTTGGAGTTCGTGTGGCGTGTAATCCACCCGGTTCGTCGTGAGCTGGCTTATTGGATCGTTGCTTGGAGTCAAACAGTCCTCGGGTCTAAAGCTTTTTATAGTACCTGCAAAGAAGAGCCGTAGTTGTATGATGATACTGACTACCGAACCAATGAGATGGGCTAGTTAAATGGTATTTTTGAGCCAGGAGAAGGTTAGAAACTAGGACCCAAATCTGACGCTTTAAATTATGTCAATCATTAAGAATAATTCGAAACGTGGAAACTGAGGATGAACCAATAGGTTTTGATTTTGGGCTCTACACTACGTCGAACGTTCTAAACCAGAAAAAACCTCCGTTAACACAAAGCGGGTAGATAACAGTACTGTACGGATAGCCTAGGCAGAGGACGCAGCGTAGCGTGCGTGAGATAGGATTTTCACTTTACATCAGCTCATACTACGCCTCCAACGCGGGAATCAGGCGGTGTGGATCACCACCCGACAACTAGGAAATGGATACGGTGAAAAGTACAAGCAGCCGGAATGCGTCATGCTCTGGCAGCGTAGGCATTTCTGCGAGACGTATCCCGGCCAGAAGAAAGCTTTAGACAAGTGCAGTAATGACATACCTTTTCAAGGGGGGCACAGTGGCAGAAACCTGGTTTAAGCCCACGTTCTACTTTTATGCTGTCCATCTGAGCACCTAGACAAAGATTTAAAAACTGGCTCCCATGACTGCTGTATTCCGATATCATTCGTGGGGAATGGCCAATTATGCGAAGTTTGGCAATGCTACGTGGCAGATGTGCTGCTGGTGGAGAGGTGAATGCTTTGGAAAGTTAGAGAGCTAATAAGTTTTCGAGAAGTTAGCTCGGTTTCTGCGCCACAGTCAAGTAAAAGATTCTGGCAAACACAATGTCATTTGCTAAACCAAAAACTTGAACCACCAGAGAGACCGTTTAGGATCAAGAACTCTCCCACATAAGCCGATAGTGAAGAACGTTTCCCGCCTCTGTTACTATTTCGAAAAACCCTGATTCAACGTAAGATCGATTTCTTTCGCACCTAACATTTGAGGCCAATTTGGTCATTTTCGCTAAATTTAAATCTCGCGTATTAAAAGAAGCAGACGAAGGCATTGTTATAAATCACAGCCGGCAACTGAATAAGAGAACTTTTCTCTCCTTCAAACACCCTTAAGAGAAGCGCATTTTATAATAATTTTTAGGCAAAATGCACACCATAAAAGGTGACACTGTAATGACCAGTCGACACCGTCAATGTGAACGGATGAAGCTAAGGGTGAGAGAATGAAAGTATCAAAACCCTCGAGTGAAGCTACCTCCAAACAATGCAAAACAGTAAAAGGCGCTAGTAAAATGCAACTCGGCTGAGGGGCTACTTTGCGGGCGTTTCATGCACACGTAAGTATTCCGTCCCCGGCGTGCGAGTCACGCCAGGAGTCATGCAATTACCCTGCCGTGCGCGCGGCGCCTGCAAGCTATCCCCGAGGCCGCTCGGCCGCACGCAGCCATCCAATCAGCTCACCAAGTCGACACTGACTGGCTCGCTCACATGAGACGCGCTTAGTCACTAGCGCCCACCCAGCCTCGTTTGCAGACGCGCGGGCGCGCTCGCCGCTGGCCCTGGCTACCACCGGTTTTCTGCACAGACTAACATCGCCTACGGATGTTGT
>CACRXP010000778.1:74338-88203 GCA_902702965.1 Spirometra erinaceieuropaei
TTAGCCGCCTTTAATTCGGGCTTGAGAATTCATACAACGCAATTGTTGTTTTGTGAAAAAGAAACTGAAGTGTGCGTAGTGCTACATACGTGTTACTTAAGAAATCGCTAACTCCTCACGTAGTTTATTTTAAAAGAGAGTGTTTTATACTGCGCATAAAAGCTAGTCCTTCCGAATTAACAGTGATTAGCTTAAATGGCTCATACGTTTTATCTCAAGAACTGTAAACTGAAATTCAGCAATGCGTTTTTGATTCTAATGGACCGCCTACGTGGGCTTGTAATATTGATTACCGTACAGCATAGTGCGAAGGTCATTCAGCCACTTCAGTATGCCGAAATTTGAACGAGCTTCTTTCTGACCGCCCGCAAAACCAGACTCTGCTAAGAGGTCTACTGAAACAGTGTGAATTTCCCATTGATTTTCCTTGCCCATATAGATACGAAAATACTTAATAAAAAAACATGCGTGAAAATATTCCTTCTTATGCTCATTTGATGGCAAATTAAGTCTCTGAACTTTATGCTCAAAGAAAAAGCCCCTTTCGTTTTTTAAAAATTTTCTAAGTATGAGATCTGTTAAAAGCGTGAAATCTCCATCTATACAGCATCGCATCTGCGCGCTCAATAATGTTGCTTATAAAGTGTACGACGTGGTCTGCATTAATCGATAAATCTTACATGACGACGTTTAAATAGCGCGAGATACAGCTTTCAGTTTCGAAAACCTGAATGTAAGTGAGCCGGCAGTTCGTGTTCAGAATTATTTGGGAATTGAAAAGGTTTTCAAAACTGAAAGACACAAAGAGGTGCTAGGAATGCTGATTATATTGCGACAATTCGTTGGCTGCAAGAGTGCCTTCTAGTCTATGATTGCTGCATATAATTCCAATCCTCGCTCTCGCTTCTGCTAGACAAGTATGTCACTATAAGTATTTAAGAAAACAAGTCCGGCAACGTACACTTTTGATTATTCATTATCAGGCCTGTGCAGTAATATAAGGGAGGGCAGAGTAGCAAAAGTTAAACATAAAATAAAAGACAACATGGAGAAGGGGGTTGAGGGGCGTTCAGAGGTCAGGGCCAGATCCTAGCTCTGTTAGGGGCTTAGGGAGAGAGAGGGGAAGGTGTCTGGCTATTAGCTGCCCTTGTTTCATCGCTGCAACGCGACGTGGCGGGCGTGAACACATATGCTGGGTATATCTTTGCTCAGGAGAGCCTTAGCGTTCGTACAAACGCTTTATGCGAGCACAAGGCTGGGTTGGCTAACCGCATGGCGACTGCCTCGGCCGTCGCAAGTATCCCCTGACCCGGGAACTAGGAGTGTCTCGCCGACACTTTGTAGATGACACGCAATGCATGGTTGACATCTACCTAGTGGCCGGTCTCAACCAAGTGAGCCACAATGGAGCTAGAAACGGACTTTTCCTTGCCTTAATATAGTCAAGCAGGATGGTGCTCTCGCATCCGCTTGGATAGGCGCCTTGTTGTTCGACCAATATGACCGGCTCAACAGGAACAAGTGAACGCGTAGATGCACATTGAGGAGGTCTGAAACGGCAGCTTATCCTTCAAGGCGGAGAAGCGGGGTGCTAGAGAAAATAAGCCTTATTCTAGCGGGAGGGTACGTGCATGCAATAGCGGAGTTTAGACGACGTTGTAGGTCACAGGCCGGGTCTCCTCGAAATGGCAAAGTGAGAAATAATTTCTTCTTCTTTTCAGCCGTCGAAACTTCAGATTTTGGAGGGCATTCTTCCACAAGTTTGTCAAAAAGCTTTTCGGCGTAGCCGTTCACTCTCAGAATTTGTTGCATAATGGCGAGTTGATACTTGAGCCTATCTGGCGTGCATATTCTTCTACCTCGGTTGGTAAGGCAGCGGACCAAGTTTCGTCTCCGGCTTAGCAGGACAAAACTGCAAAAACTTGTGTATTGTCCTGTCCATGCTTTCTTGCGAAACAGACTTCTACTAATTGTCCCGCCTGGCTTTTGATTATATAGGACGTTTAGAAATGGAAGGCACTATTCGCTCTCTTTTTTCCAAGGTGAAAGCCAAGGCTGGAAGAGCCTGATTCACTTTATACAGGAGGGTGCTTAAATCAAGCTTTTCATTCGCTATTGAGAAAGTGTCATCAACGTATTAGGCATAGGAATAAAGGTCCTGACCCCTGAACGTCCCTCAACCCTCTCCCCCATATTGACTTTCACTGGCTGTTTAACTTTTGCTCTTTTGTCCTCCCTAATATTACTGTGTAGACCTGATCATGAATAATTGAGGGCGTAGGTCCGCCAGACTTGATTTATTAAATGTTTACAAAAGTATCGTCGCTGCTATAAGTACTTTTAACTTTCATTTCAGCACGACCACAAATAAAATGACCTGGTTCGAAGCGTCCTAAATATTTTTGTGCGCACAATGGTGTTTCTTAAGAGAAAAACGTCCTTCAAAACTCATCCAATAATTAAACAGTATGTTATTAAATTTTGTATCCTATAATCACTAGCCGAAAATATAATGGTTGTATATTTTTGATTTATGCTGTGCGGTAAATTATCCTGGTTTGTGTTTGTAAAAAATGTGATTTTTTTCAATAAATTCTTAAAGAAACCAGGAGACAGATAAAGGATACCGGAACTTTAGCGGTTGTCAAAAGGCTTAGTTTTATTTTCGAACAATGATGTTTTATAATTGCGTATTGCTGAATGCACAACATAGTCTGAAGACCTGTTGTTGTTAGTACGGTAAATTATTGCACAGTCTGAAGACCGTTTACTGAGGAAGGGAAACAGGTACGCAAACACGATTATAAGCAAAACAGTAACCTAGAGGGGTTTTAAATCGACATGCAGGCACCAGATCTTTGCTTACTGAAAGGAATTACTCCACTACTTGGCCTCCATACTTATGACGAGCCTATTTGCTGTCTTTCAGCCTCGCCGCAGTTACCCGGAACAAAAAGCACGCGCCGGATACCGGCAATTCCGCAACCAATTTATGCGGAATGGATATCCGAAGAAGTCGATGAGCTGAGCTTACGTATTCGTCCTGGAGGACCCCGCCCGAAATTTCCTGTGGCATGCGCTGCCACATATCAAGGAGGTTCCAGAGGCGGCTGAGTGTACTGCTGCGGGACTAGGTGTTAAAATTGCATACCGGCCCAAGGCTACGATGCGCAGCAAGTTTATGTGAATTAAGGGCCGATTAAATTCCCGGAAGCAGTCAAGTGTAGTGTATTGTATCCCCTGCACAAAATATGACTGTAATTACACATATCAGATTAAAAGTATGCTCGGATTGCGCATTTACGGAAATAAACCGGCTATACGACGGCGTGGCGAATTGCCACAGGTGGATGTCTACACATTTGAAATAGTTCAAAAATTTAACTTTGCGACCCCCAAGATAACTGCCCACGTCAAAAACAAGACAAGCCCAGAGTTTACAGAAGCCCTGCGTCAATTATCGTTTGCCTACCGTTGTTTCTATTTCTGACGAGGGACTGCTGCAGAAGTTCTGACGCTCAGGCAAATAAACAGATGGTTCCTGTGTTCAGTTTTCTTCCCCCTCATTAAACAAAGTAGTGATGGCCCCACACCTCCTACTGAGCGTATAATTTTTTGTGCTCAAAACTTCTCCAAACAGACTTAGCAACCCAGTTAGAAGTCTATTAGTCTTTTGTCATCTAGTTTTTGAAATTAGGCTGACAGCCCTTCAGTGACGCCTAGTTGAGGGATTAAATAAGTAGAGCAATCCTCCTGGGAAGCGATTCGGCGCATTGCTGTGATAATCAATACAACTAGGGTCCTGTAAGTATTTTCTTGGTCAAATGCCTAAATTTGTTCCCACAGATGACGCCAAAGGGCAACGTTAATGTGAAGGACCCCATTTAACCGTCGGCAGAATGTCGATCCTGTCATATGGGATTTTATCTTGACATCAGTTTGCAGGCCATTGCCGGCATTACACTGCCAAAAACAATTATTTCCCATGACCTCAAACTCTTACTCAAACTCCCTTATCTTTTGAAAATTCAACCTTGTTTATTTTTTAATCAGCGCGCTCATGCTGCCATACGAAAGTGCACGATAAGACTTTCGGTAGAAATCCAAACAATTTTCGTGGTTACTTGCATTTCGTCAGCTAACTGTCTGGCGTACAGTCCCACCCGAAAAACCCACGTTACCATTATTCCCGTATGACCAGACTCACAGTCCATCGACAGGTAAGTGGGGTCCTTCACTCTATCGTTGCTTCATCAAGGTATGTACATCCATTCTCTCAAGGCAAGTGGCGTCGCTTAAGCCACTTTGTCTATTTTAACTTCCTAAAACAAGGGAAAATGACACAACGTGCCCTATACTACAATTGCCTTCAAACGGAACCTTTGAGATGAATTTGTATTCTGAGGAGAAATACGACTTTTTAGTTGTAAATTAGGGTCTAGATATTAGTGAACGTTAGTTCCACATCTCACCATCACTCATGTACGGTTTGTAAGGGACTTCGAACGTAGGTCTATGACAAAACAAAGGTAACGAAATATCGTTCACCGATCAAAACAAGTCGATCGAGTTCATTTCCCTCCGTGATTATATTATCCGTTGCAAACGATAAACGTACTTATTGCCGGAAAAAAACAAACCACAGTGGACAAAAACCTGCGCTTACGAATAATGGGTCTTTAAAAACCATCTACATCGGCGGCCTTATGATGTCTCATCAATGAAACACCGAAATGGGCCATATAGGTAAATTAATTAAAGTTTCTTTGGCATAGATTTTAAGAACTACAAAAGGAACCTGCTGAAAAGTTAATAAACAAGCCATCAGAGCCAAATTACAAAAAACAGTAAGAACGAATGACCAAACAAATCGAGCGTACGCACAAAATATCGGCCCAAGAAAAGGTGCAATATCGGATATCAGCTTACTTCTACGGGTTTTAAATCAGTATTCACCACAATTCCGACATGAAAACAAGTAATGAATTTTCCTGTTTAAAAGATGTGGGAATCAGGTATGTAAATACGGGGAATTTGATTTTGCCAGCAGTGCAAGTGTCACCTTCAGTTTGTCTTTTAAACATCCTCCCGAATTGGCAATTTTCACTAAGTGCTGGAAAATTTATCTGAACGCCATATGATCATTATGTAAGACTGGTGATGAAGATGGTCAACCTCGCTCTGACTGGCCATTACTAAGCTGACAAAGAGGAAACTCAAAAACCTTTTATCATGCTTTAAATATCCGACGCCGATCAAAAACGTAAACTCGGCGGCCTGTCATCTTTCATATAGACTGCAATGAAAACACATAAAAAACACTTTATCTAATTTTTCCGACTACAAAAACATGCAGATACATTGTTATGTTTCTGGCTCGAATCCGAGAGAGTCGCTAAATTAACACCTTTGCTGACTGTTATATTGGGAGCATGTTTGGTAACACTTAAGTGAGTCTGCGATAAAAATTGCTAGGTGTGCAAATTAGATGCGGTTTAAGCAAAATTCACAAAAAACGCAACAACGGTATATTTGCTCACTGGAGGTAAGAATTGCAAGTGTGTTAAGGCTTCATGGTGCTGACATGCATTTTCTTTCATTGTTTTCGTTGATCACTGTATAAATTAATTTGAATGGACTTGTGCTTGATTGCACTAAGCTACAAACCACGTATTGGTTCTACGGCAGTCTCTGTCTAATCTTCTCACTACATTGTGCCGACGGTTTACGAATCACATATTTGTACATGTGCATTTCTAATGAGCAAATGCTTACCTAGGTAAAATTTTTCCGTCGCATACTTTGAAGTGTGTGTTCATCGTCCAAGGATTATTATCGATTTCAGTCAGGCTGGAATATTCTAACTCTGTCCGAAACACTCTTATTTACCAATGTCACATTTAACTAAGGTGGACGACCCATTTAATGACTCCTTAAAAGCCCTCCTGTATTGTTTCCAGCCATTCTCGCTACCAATCTTCATGCTTTAAACGTAAAATCGCTCGAGTAGTCCCTTAGGACAAGACACATTTTTTCCTTATTTTGACAGTGTTGATTGCTAATTAATTATGATAAAGTCCAGGTATATATCGTGAAAAAATTAAAAACGGTAAATTCGACTTACTAGATTGTCAGACAAAGCGTCGCAAGAGGTTTTCTATGTCACATGATATTACACTGTTTAACTGAAAACGAGCAAATCATTGCAACCAGTCCATAAAAGTGCACACACATGTTGTCTAAAAACATTAAGTATGCTCTTGTGACCTAAGATATTGTTCGCCAATTCAAAAATATAAAAGCAGGCCGTAACGATAACAAGGCAAAATATTTAAATCTGTCTGCATAGGTCGAACGTTTATGAGGAAATTAAAATTATATGAAATAATCCCTCAACAACGCGAGGAAATAGTTAATTCTAGTTAGCAACTAATAAAGACTAAGTTGCAAAACGCTGTTAGCTATAATCGCGTCTTCAGAGATATGCAGTTACAGTACCAACTGACATCACGGATCCTCTGTTTTAGGAAAGTGTAATTATTTACAGGGAGCAAAAGTTGAGATCACATTCATCAGCAAGATATTTCCGAGACATTTAACAGGCCGGAGGGCCAGTTGCAACTTGATTTATGCATAGATCTTTGTAGAATATTCTCTTCCTTACCCGCAGTTGCAAATTTCACATATACAAGGCGCACTCATTATTGATCGACAACCCAAAGATGGCTGTTTAAGTTGTTCACCTAACTGTTGGTAGGCCTTTTCGATTATTTTAAACAAAGCGGCTCAAGGCTGTTCGTGGTTAAGCAGCCGTCGGTTCTCACTAAAGTGCCCATATATCTCCGGGCCGCGTTCGTCAAATTATCCGCATATATTCACAACTACGCCAATCATTGAAAAAGAAGTCCAGTAGACTTTTAGAGGTTGTTTCTAAAGGCGAATAAAATCAGTGGGCGGCGGAAATGGAAAAAAGTAATTGTGCCAGAGATAAAACCTTGCAGAGTAGTAAGAGAATTGAAATAAATGTAACAGAGGAGGAGAACAGACTAAGATGAAATGCATGAAGCAAGCGGTAGGCTGCGTAAAAAGAATAACAGTGATTTTACTTGTTTTTAAGCACCCGTGTTTAATTTTCATGCAAATTTGTGAAAAGATATTCAGGAAGCGCTCCCAACAATGCTCAACGTCTCGTCTCGAAAATCGACGAACTCAAAGCAATAGTACCGGAACGAATCCCCGACGTCATCGCCATAACGGAAACTTGGCTTAATGCCGAAATCATGGATGCTGAGATTTCGATACCGGGTTACCAGCTGTTTCGTAGAGACCGTCAAAATAGGCAGGGCGGAGGGGTATTCGTATATGTAAGGGAAGGAATTTCAGCAGTTGAAAGAGCCCACACCCTCTCCCTTGAATATGAATCCGTCTGGATAAAGATCAAGAAGAGCAATGCACAAAATCTAGAATTTCTGGCGATTTACAGACCACCAAACCTTCGGAGTGCATGTGATGAGTCGCTCCTTGGTTTAGTCAACGCACATGCAATAGAGTGGGAAGCTATGGCAGTTAACGGTGGACCAGCCTCTTTCAGCAATAAGCTACTGGACCTCACACTCGATCTCCCTCTGGCGCAACATGTGAAGGTACCAACAAGATTTCGAGAGAACCAGAGAGCAAATTGTCTAGATCTAGTTTTCACTAAAGACTTCTCTAATATCGACGAAGTGTATTCCAATGCACCTCTCGGGAAAAGTGACCATACTACGCTACTATGGGATTACTCGCTCTTCTCTAAACGCCAGAAGAGAACAGAGGGCCAACCTATTATATGGAAGGCAGATTTTAATATGATGAAGAACGAATTGCTGTCCGTGAATTGGGACCAAATACTCAGGGGAGATCCGGAGGACGACTGGAGATCTTTTAAAACGATTTCACTCGATCTGATTAGGCGCTGTTCTCCACCTAAAGTACAAAAAACAACTAGTCGACCTGCTTGGTTAACTAGGGACCTAAATAGGCAGCTACGGAAGAAAAGCAAAAGATGGAAACTATTCAGGGAAACTGCGTCACCAGCACATTTCGAAGAATTTCGTCGTCAACGAAACGCCGTCAAAAAATGTATCCGTCAGGCACGGAAGGAGTATGAATCCAAAATTATACGACAGGCTGAACAGAAACCTAAGATTTTATTTCACTATCTGAACAGTAGACTGAAAAATAAGGACCCGGTCGCGGTGCTGAAGGATGGTAATGGTGTAGAGATCACTGAAAACAGCGAGAAAGCCGAACACTTAGGACAGTATTTTGCCTCGGTTTTTACTAGAGAAACAGAGTTTCTCAGTCGCAGTGCTAGCAATGCTGTTGAGACTGCTGATCGCGTGCTTGACTCCATACTGTTCCCGACAGCTGTCGTGGAAAGGGAGCTGAAAAATCTCAAGGAAGCAAAGTCCTCGGGTCCGGACAATATACTGGCCAAATTCTTGAAGGAACTGGCGAATGAACTTTCCAAACCACTGGCTCACATCTTCCGCTCGTCATTCGAATTAGGGAGGTTGCCATCGGAATGGAAGACAGCAAATATCTTTCCGATATACGAGGGCGGGGCTTGCACTAATGCTAACAATTACCGGCCTGTTAGTCTCACCTGCATCTGCTGTAAAATAATGGAATCCATAGTTAAGAAAGCAACTATGGAGTTCCTGGAGCAGGGCCATTTAATCTCAGACCTGCAGCACGGCTTTAGACAGAACCGCTCGTGTCTTTGCAGTTTATTGCTCTCGACGGAGCAGTGGACTCGCGCACTGGACGAGGATGGGAGGGTTGATGTAATATACACAGACTTTAAGAAGGCGTTCGACAGCGGCCCACACAAACGCCTAATCTACAAACTTTCTGAAATTGGGATAAGAGGAACGCTGTTGACATGGATAACAGATTTTCTTACCGGGACATCGCAAACCGTGTGCATTGAGGCCTCAAGTTCAACTCCTACTCCCGTTCTAAGTGGTGTACCCCAGGGCTCCGTCTTAGGGCCGTTGCTATTCCTGGTTTACATAAACGACTGCGTCGACGACCTGGGATGCAGCGACATCATGTTTGCTGACGATGTTAAGCTGTGGAGACCCATCAGATCTGATGCAGACAGGTACGCGCTTCAAGACAGTCTCAACCGCCTGAACAGTTGGTCAGCTCACTAGCTCCTCAATTTTAATGTGGACAAATGTGTGGTCCTGAGACTCCGCACCAGACGGACCAGTAAGGAGGACGATTCCTTTCAATACGTCCTTGGTGGTCAGCCCCTTTCAAATGTTGTGGAACAGAAAGACCTGGGAGTCCTTATGACCTCCTCGCTGAAACCATCTTCACAGTGTCAAAGGGCAGCCAAAAGTGCGATAAAAGTGTTATTTGCGCTGAGGCGAGGATTTGTGCAGATCGATAAACAGCTGTTCGGAAAAACCTATGGGGCATTCGTCCGGTCTCAATTAGAGTATGCAGTCCAGGCCTGGCGACCGTGGTTAAGGAAAGATTATCAACGACTGGAAAGAGTACAGGCGATGGCTACGAAGATGGTCAAGAATCTTCATCATTTGCCTTACGAAACCAGGCTGACCGAACTAAATCTGTTTCCTCTAAATTACAGGCAACTGCGCGGCGATCTCATTCTAACCTACAGGATTGTCAGAAGCCGTGGGTGTGCCCTAGATTTTGATGAATTTTTTGAATTGGCCCGGACTGACTGTCTGCGTGGTCATCCGTTCAAACTGCAAAGGAAGCGGGCTCATTCGGACGTCCGACGGAACGCCTTCTCTCATAGGGTCATCGGGGCATGAAATGGACTCCCTGATGCCGTCGTTCTTTCCGAAAGTGTCAAATCCTTTAAGTGCAGACTAGACACTCACTTGTTGAGAACCTACTGTACATACAATAATGATTGTTTTAGCGGCGGGAGTTTGCGCCTAGCTCACACTTACCGCTAACTTCTTAACTTTTCACATTTGCTGATGTAATTGATGACTTTATTTCTGTTTATCGATATGAATAGGGAGCTCAAGGGCGAAAGCCTCATTCCCTTAATAAACTGACTTAAACTGACTTAAACATGCGGCCATGGCAGCTCCAAAATAGTTTACGGTTATGCGTGACAGGTTATCTTTCAAGACGATTTAAGCAGTTTTTCTGTAAACTTTGTACGTGGAGGCGATAAATGCACGCAAATAGTTATATACTTTAAGTCTTCCTAGTTCTCGTCAACTTCATCGTCCGGAACTTGAAAAGATCATCTAGTAGGGTGTAGTTTTGGCTTGATTTGGAATAAAAAATCCAAATCCAGAGAAAAAAGGATGCGTGATATCATTATTTCTCTATTAGATCAGCGAATATATGTCCGACTTAGTTGCTAATCAGGGTAAGTATGTGAAGAAGTTATACAAGTTGTAGGTGGCACAGCAGGCTGACACTTCTGCTAGTTTTTCGCTACGCGCATATTTTTTACAGTTCATTTCACTTTGTTAAGGGAAATAGGCCTGAGTCAACTTGCCTAAAGCGCTCTCCCTATTACCTGGATTCTTCCTAATTCACGGAAACTTCTGCTTTTCATCTATTGTTATCACGCACCATAGATATTTCAAACCTTACTCTTCGGATTTCTTTGTTCCTCGTTTTCTTCACAACAGACTAAAAGAGTTGTGACGGCAGTTGCTTGACCTATCCTTTAGTTCTTTTTCCGTTTATCTTACAAGCACAGAGATTTTCGAAGTTGTCTTAAGGATGCGCCAAGCGCGCGACAGGCAAATAGAATCACTTGCTCTAGGTGATCCGAACCCTGCCCAATCCGTCGCTAGAATCCTCCTTCATCGGTCCCCTCCCAAGCATGGTCACGAAATTTCACTCTTGCTGAACGATAACAAAATCTTCCTCATCGATGACACTGACCAGGCGGAGTTACTCATTGTTTTCTTTGCAATACACCTTACTACTGAGTCCGACCAAGTCCCTTCCTTTCTTTAACTTTCACATAGAACACTGAGTACAATCGGTGTCTCCTCAGATCTCATTAAGAAACACATAAGTCGTCTGAAAACCTCACACTGCCAAGGAACGAACGGGGTTCCAAAATCGATTATTAAATAAGCACCCGACCTTCTTATATTGCTCAGGCATTTATTCTCGGTTTATGTTTCAAGCGGATTTTTCCTTGAAACATGGAAAACGTCAATTATCATATCTGTCTTTAAGTCTGGATCTCGGTCCAATGTTAGTAACTATCGGAACGTACACAAAGCACGGTCTCTAGCAAAACTTCTTAAAAGGATAATCTTCAATGAAATTCCCGACTTCTGTCTAGCTAACCGGCTTCTGAGCTCAAAGCAGCATGAATTTTTTCCTGAACGATCCTGCGAAACTGGTCATTCGGCATTTCTTAATATAATCTCTTGTTTTTGTAATGAACAGCAGTCACTGGTAGTTATCTACTTTGATCTTAACAAAGCCTTCGACAAGTTGCTCCATTGAAGTCTTCTGGTGAAATTAGAAGCTCTCGGCATCCGACCGTCTCAACTCGACTTAATCGGGTCCTGCCTAGCTAACCACGACCAGAAAGTCATGGTTTGTAATAGCTGCTCGACATCTTACTGGATTAAGTGTGGCGTACTTTAAGGCACGGTTTTGGATCCGCTATTCTTTCTTCTTTACACCACTGATATTTTGACTGGAATAACGAATTCGCAAAGGTTTATTTACGCCGATGGCCCCAAGTGTGTTTAGTCATATTCAGACACGGCGAATGTTTGCGTTGAAAAAATTAATGACCATTTACAATGCTTAAGCAGATGAAGTTCAACATGGCTGATGGAGTTTTCACCATCTAAGTGTAGCTTCATATCTCTGGTCCTCCAAAGCTTCCAGGTTCCATAATTTTTCAGAATAACTCACTCTTAGAATTCTCACCGCAAAGGACCTAGGTATAAGCTATACAAATAAGCTTACTTTATCAGCTCATGCAGACAAAACCTCTGCCAAAGCCGCGCAGATACTTGTGTTCATATCGCATAATTTTTTCTTTCCAGAAATGAACCCAAGGATTTATCAAATGTTTGTTCTTCCTGTCATCGAGTACTGCTGTCCTTTCTTTGGTATACTGAACGCCTGTGAACATGATAAAGTCGGAAATGATCAGAGAGTTTGTACTCGAAAACTCTTTCTCAAGATGTACCCAGTTTTTCTCATACTGAGAGATGTCAGCTGGCGGACATTAAGTTTTTATGAGTTGGAAGACTCGAAGCTGGTCTTTGCTTCCTCTTTCGCATTAAGTCTAGATCCAATCTTCCGCGCATTGACACTCTCACTCGGAGGGATTGGTCTTATGCCACGCGCAAATCCTCCATGGTGACTCCACCGCCTTTTGTACTACATCTGAACGCTCTCTCCTTTCTGTTTCCAAATATGCCTTCCTTTTAAATAATATTTCAACGGAACCTAGGTTGTCGTCCAAGTTATTTGGTATTCAAATCGAAATTGCGCAGGTACCTAACGCCGGAAAGCAAAAAGGAGATACTGATCGTTTCATTGTCAGATCAGTTTGATCGCCTGGTTCTTAAACTGTATGGAATAAGTTTTTCAGACTGGGCTACTGGAACCGTGACAGTTGACAATATCAGCCTAAGAATTAATGAGCCTGGCCCACAATTTATTCGTTTTCTTAAGCTTTGGGGCTGAGACGTCCGAGAATGGAATAAAAGCATTGTTTTGTGGCGACATTGTATCAGGCGTCACGTCAACAAGGGGTTAGCTTTCAAGAGTAGACTCGTCCGCTAAAGCATTACAGATAGGAAATGCTAATCTTGCCCCCGAATTTCTCGTGAGATATTGTGCATTCTGCAAAGTGGTTGAAAAATCCTTTCTGTCGATCCATTAGCCTCTTTAATCACGAGCTTCTTGAATAAGAGCGCAGTTCTATGAGGGACCTTGAGAGCACTTACCGGGTGTCTTAAACATAACTGCTGTATCATAAGAAAATGTCACTGTTATCTGCAAAGAGCAGAAAGATGTTTCGACGAGCCTCTGTAAAGAGAAAAGAAGAACAACCTCGACATAACATGTTAAGAAAAGCCGATTTAGATAGTCAGCTTTGATAATGTGGAACGTCAAATGAATACAAGGAAGTTCCCTCGGTCTTTAACACCTGTTCTAGGTAAGTTAATATGTTGTCAGCTAGAATAAAGCTGGGGACCTCTTCTGCTAGAAGTTAGTGGTCGTAAATTTTGCTATGACTCATAACTTAACATAGAAATGCACAATTTTGCTGTTACAACAAATCGTGGTCGCGGCCATTTAGAAAATGTTTACAATAACTATCACAGATCCCTCAGAAAATCGAAGAACTCAGAGTAAGTGCCTTTTGGCAAATGATTCTGCAATAATGCGCTGACAGTAACCTTGAGGTCCAATAAAAGAAGTACTAGTAGAATTATTATCAGGACTTCTCGAGTGACACTCTGAGACGGACTTCAATGTAATGGTGGAGGCGTTGAAATGCATATGCCGGGCAACATTTTCCGATGCCAACAAGAAATATGGTGCGAGATGGCCTAGTTTTCAGTCAGTATCGGAAACCAGGGCATTGCCATCAGGAATTTGAAGTCGCTGATATCTTGAAAGGAAGGGCCACGATGGAAAAGCATGGTCAGGAACGCAGCTATGCCTGTACAAATGTGTATATGCGTTTTCAAAAACCTGATAGTATTTGTGTGGGAGACAGTATAGAACATGAAACTTCCTCAGAACGGTCAACCTCAAGTCTCCCATCAGACTGGAATATTCTTCCACAGCTACTTCCGGGTTCCCGTGACACCTAAGATCCGCTA
>CACRXP010000778.1:90015-100984 GCA_902702965.1 Spirometra erinaceieuropaei
ACAACATTAAGAACTAAAATAATGTTTGGGCAGCATTTCACCCGCATTAAACCTATCTACAGCCTAGAAGAAGAAAACATCGAGAGGTCAAATTACATAGATCAGTTATGTTAAGCAACCGCCGTACATTTGCGTATTCGTGTTTTTTCCTATCTTTTTCACAGCCAGACCTCAAAAAGGGGTAATGACTGGAAAAGGGACTTGGATGCAATCGGATATTCGTCGTCAGGAGAAACTCGGTTATTTGGTAAGGGCGATGCTGAAAACCTCTGTTGGTGTCTCCAAAGACTTAGGAGATATTTGGTTATGATTAATTGTCCCATGAAAATAAGAGATCCTGTTATCGACTCCCTTGCGTTAAGGCAACGATAAAAGGCATAAAGGAATGCAAAGGCCATGAAGCAGTGGTTGAAACTTCGACAGAAACTTGCTGAGTGCAAATAAATAGCACAATGGGTGCCACAGGCCATTAAGGATTTGCGTAGCTTCCGCCGAGCGTCGGCTGGCAGTAAAAGCTACTGTACGTCCGCGGAAGTTTCACGGGCGCTTCTCGACAGCAGGCGGGACGCATTTTCGTGTCTTAAGAACAGCAAGGTTACTATGAAGATAAACAGACTCCATTGCCGTGAAAAACTACAGAGTAGGTCTATGGGAGACAATTCCTTTTGCTATACACGGAATGGAACCCTACTATTCCATGGGCTAATTCTATTCATATTCATTAGTCACTGGCCTGACTATGAACATGTGACCTGATGCGAACGATTAGTCCACGAATTCGCTGTCGGCGAAACCAAGCGAAATCCTCCTTGTCCAAGTCAGCCGAATTCCAACCAGGGCAAAAACGAAAAATTACAGCAAAATATCGTAACTGTTCTGGAATCCATGTTCAAATCAGGACGCTTATTAACCGCCATATTTGATGTTACACCAATTGTTGGCGGATATATAATAGAATATTACGCTTAAGGAACAGTTCGAACGCCGTTTCACCCATGCTCTGAAGTTTACTTATTCATTTTTGACAGACTTTATGTACTTTTAAAACTTCTTTTGCCCATCTGATGCGGTTTTTTATAGTTTTCGGCATTTCCACTTTTCCAAAGACCGCTTTTTCTAAACTACGCAATATTATTCATAATATTACCTTGTTGTTTTCTCTTTTCTTAAAGGTTTTCATTAATAGTTAGGTGTTTTGATCTATACGCATAGGTCGGTTTCCCGTTGTTGAGAATGCTTGTAAACTTACACATACTTCACGCGTTGGGTCACACACAGTGTGCACTAAAATATTTGTAGCTCTATTTCCGAAAAGTCCCCAATAGCGTCTGATATCAAAGAATTTGACATAAACTACGTGCCCCTGGCATTAGCGTATAGCTCCTAAACTCAGTATCGACAGTCTTAATTGACTCAAAAGCGTGCTGTTGTACCAGAGGTGGTTAGTCGCGTCGGACGATATAGTAAGCGATGTTTCTCAGGAGTCAGTTGTCGACCTCCTCTTTTTTGTGTTATTAACGATGCTGCAAGATCACATTTTCCGATTAAGGTAAGCTCAGGAAAGTTATTCGGGGTATAATTGACCAGATGGTTCTTCAAAATAATTTGCGTTGATTAGAGAGTTAGCTATAGTAACGGCTGCATAATTTGCATGTTCAAGAACGCGATTCCTCCAATATGCGTTTAGTTAACTACCATCCAGTCGACATCGTGGAGCTATATTGTTCCAATGGCACTCAACTGCGCATGGACATAGGACAATTTTAAACCATAGCACTTATATATAAAGGCTGCAGATACTCAATCGCCAGACTACCTACTATCAAAAGGGCGTTTACAGCTCCCCATGAAGATATCCTTAGTAGCGTCTTAGTCAGTCGTCATTTGGAATATGACGTGCAGGCGTGGGGGTCTTGAATTAAAAAAGACTAGGGAAATCCTGAAAGGCACAAAGTTGGAGGCTGGGGGTTACCAGCAAGTGGTCTACAACACAGAACTAATTAAAAAAGATTGCAGTGTCTTAGTTGAATTTTTGCGGTACAGAGAGCAAAGGGACGATATTAGCTTGATTTATAACACAATGCATGGTCACGAACGAGAAGCCTGTCTTGAAGACACACCTCAGTGACTCCTACGCAATTGCTTAGCGAAACTGAGCATGAGACTGTCCAGGATCAGTTATCGGTCTGGACTGTTCACATAACGGAAAAAGGAACAATGAGATGCTAGCGCTGGAATACGAATTGTATTCACCAGGTATTTCAAATTCCTACTCGAACCCAGCTTCAGAGGCAATGTCAGATAAGGATAATGGGCTACCAAGCAAACGAAACTCATAGGATGCAGATACCGGGTAGCCGCATACCAAACATATTTAACAGTCTCGTAATTATCGTAGGTGATCGTAATTGGTGCGATGATTACTCGGTCAATCGCCTCCGAGTCAATAATTGCCACAATTTCGTCACTGGTGCTGTTTGGTGGCATTATAGTGACTCGAAAAATTGGCTGACTGGCACTGCTACCGGTAGCGGTGTCCCTAAGTGCCCTCCTCATGCGGCCAATAACCCCGCCTAGGCAGTTTCGGCCCTGAATACGGGAGGGAGATCCTTGCACCTACTAATGGTTCGAGGGGCATAAACGTACTACTCTAGTGGTTTGCGGCTCAAGCAGCTGTTACCACTCGCGGAAATTCGACCTCATCGAACTTAAAGTTGTAAGTGAGCTTATTAACTGCGCCGCGGCTTGGAAGCCGACGTCATTCCTCCTCGTTGCGTTGTACATTCGTCCACCCGCGTCCGAGGTAATCTCCAAGATTCTCCGACGTATTTGCTTTGCTCACAACTGCACTGGATGCAGTAAACGACTCCTTAGGTTCCCTGTTAGGGTATTTGGTCTTTGAGCCCTATTATCTGGTGCTTGGTAGTTGTTTCTGGGCTGTGTGCAACTCCTACTCCCAGTTGTTCTATGATGACGTCTGACGACCCGCCATATGTTCTTGACATATCGAAGAGATCGCGAAATTTAGAGCTTGAGCTCGCGTCTCGTCTACGCATGCACCTGCCAACAACTTTGTGTGGGCAGTCTTCATGTCAAGCATCCGTCGAAGGTATTTACTTCGACTACCTCGTGTCCTAGCTCACTGCAATATGCCCCAACATGCCGACGTGGCGCCCCCACGCAAGTGCGTTTGTAGTTGGTTGGGCGGTTGTTATTGAAACTCAGTAATGGCGCCGTCTTTCTCGCTTTCATGAACAGTCCTGCTATTATGCCATAACGGCCTTTGCGGTAGAACGGAACATAAAGGAGGGCCAGATGGTCGTTTTCTCTACCTCCAGCCACGAATTTTGGCGATAGATGCGGACACTGCTAACAATTTTTTTGGAGTGCCTACACTCCCTAACACAAGAGCCAACCAATCATTGGAGATCACGTGCGTTTGCCCTCTATACAGCGCTGTCATCTCAATCAGGCGCCTTCCCATTGGCTACCCCCATCTTCCCGAAGGTCATTGGGCTGAATGCCGGCGAACCGCAGTAGCGGGTTATAAATCTGCGCCACCATTAGCTAGTCGCGAATTGCAGTGTTTTGCTAATACACTTTCCGTGGCCAGCCGTGTGTTCTTTGTCTACTGCCTTGGTATTGGGGACCAGGGTCGAGTGCGTATACGCTCCACGGATTTCACGTATCAGGCGGGTCATAACAAATTGGCGACGCAGTTTTTCAACTACAATGGCTGACGAGTACGCAGACTTGGAGCAGATGTTGCAGCAGCAGCTGAAGCTAATGGAGGCACTCACCGTTAAGCTGTCCGACTCGTCCATGGGTCAATCAAGCACGGCAGGTGGTTAGCGATCTGTTGATCACATTGCCGGCAGCATCACTGAATTCTTGTATGACCTGCAGGCCCATATCACCTTTGATTCCTGGTACAAACGATACGAGGACTTGTTCTCTGTCGATCTGGCTGCCCAGGACGATGCATGGGAGGTCCGACTTCTACTTCGCAAACTGGGTCCGGCTGAACACGAGCATTATGCAAACTTCATCCTCCCCAAGAATCCCCGAGAAGTCGCTTTCAAGGACACGGTTCAGACGTTGTCGCAGATTTTTGGTGAGCAATCATCCCTCTTCAACACTCGATTTCAGTGCTTGCAACTGTGCAAACGAGATTCCGATGATTTCATCACGTATGCGGGCATTGTCAATCGTGAGTGTGGGCGTTTCCAACTCGGTTCTCTCACTGAAGACCAGTTTAAATGCCTTATATTTATCTGCGGCCTCCAGTCCCCAAGGATGCTGATATCCGGACACGTCTCCTGTCCAAAGTGCAGCAGAACAACTCTACCACACTCCAAGAGCTGGCAGCAGAGTGCCAAACGCTGATCAACCTCAAGCACGACTCTGCAATGATTCAGAACCCTACCTCATCTTTCTCAGTCCGTACGGTCACATCGACCAAATCGCATCCTGTTACACGGCCCAAGCAAGTGTCCAAGTCGAGATCCCCGCCATCTCCTTGTCGGCACTGTGGCGCGTGGCATTTCCAACGGGATTGCACTTTCCGCCAGCATCGCTGCCAAAGCTGTAATCAGGTGGGACACCGTGATGGGTTCTGCAAATCAGTACCAGCTTCTGGAGGCAAGCCAGCCCCCGCCACTCCTAATTCCAGGCACCGTTTCCGGCCAAAACGCAAGCCCAAACCCCTGTCCGTTGGTAATTCTCTCAGTCACTTGGCCGCTTTCCAGCTCAATGCGTCTGGTCGTAGAAAGTTTATTGACGTTTTGCTCAATGGCCATGCAGTTCGTCTACAGTTGGACACTGCCTCAGATGTCACCATCATCTAAGAAAGACTCTGGCAGTCCCTTGGCAGCCCTACGATGCAGCAGACTTCCCAGTCCGCCACAAGCGCGTGTGGTGGTCTCGTACAGCTAATTGGGCAACTGCAATGCTGTGTGTCGTTCCGCGGTACCAGCATCACTGCGATCGGCTACATCACCAATTCTGACCTCAACTTACTTGGTCTCGACTGGATTGAACAACTCGGTTTGGCCGAAATGCCGCTCAGCGTTGTTTGCAGTTAGGTGCAGATTTCTGCTGTGCTTGCAGACCAAGCCAAGGACATTCTCCAACGGTTTGCTGCAGTGTTCCAAGACGGTCTGGGTCGTTGCACATACACTCAAGCCGTGCTACATCTGTCTCCTGGAAGTCAACCAGTCTTCCGTCCAAAGCGACCAGTCCCATATGCAGCTCTACCACTTGTCAAGGCTGAATTGAAGCGTCTAGAGGAACTGGGAGTTCTGCTTCCTGTATCCTACTCCGCCTGGGCCGCTCCAATCGTTGTGGTTAAGAAGCCCAATGGCTCGGTCCGCATTTGTGCTGACTTCTCCACCGATCTCAATGCCGCGCTGATGCCGAACTGTTATCCATTACTGGTTCCGGCTGATCTCTTCACCCTGCTGAATGGTGGCACTTGCTTTGCCAAATTGGATCTCGCTGATGCGTACCTACAGATCGAGGCCGCCCCAGAGTCGCGCGAATTGTTGACCATCAATATCCACCGCGGTCTGTTCCAATACACCAGGCTGCCCTTTGGTGTCAAGACCGCCCCGGCCCTATTCTAACAAACGATGAGCGCAATGCTCTCCGGCGTCCCTGGCACAGCTGGGTACCTGGACGACATCATCATCGTGGGTCACTCCCCTGCCGAGCTGCAAGACCGAGTGTGTGCAGTACTCGAACGCGTGCAGGAATATGGCTTTCGCCTACGGGCCGACAAGTGCCAATTCTTCCTCGACTCCAGCAAGTTCCTTGGATTCGTTTTTGACGTCACTGGTCGCCATCCAGATCCTGAAAACATTCGGGCCATCCAACGGATGCCTGCCCCCAAGAATGTATCGCAACTTCGTTCGTTTCTTGGCCAGATCAGCTACTATAGCGCCTTCCTACTATCGCTGCATGACGTACGGGCCCCGCTCAACCGTCTGTTGCAGAAGGATGCTCCCTGTGATGGTCCCCCGACTGTGAAAAGGCCTTCGCCCAGCCAAATTCGATGCTGAGTTTAGATCTGCTGCTCACGCACTACGACCCGACGCTGCCGATCGTTGTTGCTGCAGATGCTTCCAAACACGAAGTTGGTGCCGTCAATTCACATACTTTTCCTGATGGGTCTGAAAAGGCGATTATGCATGCATCTCGCACGCTAAACCCTGCGGAGAAGACCTACGGGCAAATAGAGAAAGAGGCTCTAGCCCTCGTGTTTGCCGTCAAGAAATTTCACAAACTGTTGTACGGTCGCCACTTCACGTTGTTGACGTATCACAAACCATTGCTGTCAATCTTCGGTTCGAAGAAAGACATTCCCGTCTACTCAGCCAGCCGACTTTAGCGATGGGCAGCCATCCTTCTTGGCTACGATTTCGACATTCGCTACTATCGTACTACAGACTTTGGTCAGGCTGACGCCCTTTCTCGCCTCATCAGCAATCAGCAGGAACCGGAGGAAGATACCGTGATTGCCGCTATTTCGATTGAGGACGGTGTGCGCCGTCAGCTATCAGACGCCATACGAGGTATCCCTGTCACTGCCGCGGACATCCGACGTGCTACTGAACAGGATCCTGTCCTCCGCCAGGCCATCACCTACGTGCAGACCTGCTGGCCAACCACTGCTCTCGCTGGCGATCTTCGCCAGCTCTTCCTCCGCCGAGCGTTGCTATCTGTGGTTGGCTCCTGCCTCATGTTTGCGGACCGTGTGGTGATCCTATCTTCCCTCCGACCCACTGTTCTACGCCAATTCCATGCCGCTCATCCTGGTACCAGCCGAATGAAGTCTATTGCTCGCAGTTTTGCCTACTAGCCGGGTATCGATGGCGACATCGACGACCTGGTTCGACGCTGTTCTCGATGTCAGCAAGCTGCCAAGATGCCGCCTCGTCAACCGCCAGTACCCTGGGAAACATCAGAGAGGCCTTGGTCACGCGTGCACATCGACTTCGCTGGCCCACTTAACGGAGTCTCCTACCTAATCTTGGTTGACGTCTACTCGAAGTGGCCCGAGATTGCGCCGCTGAATCCAGCAACCGCATCTGCCACTATCGCCTTCCTACGACGCATCTTTGGCCAAAATGGCTTACCGGAAGTCTTGGTTTCGGACAATGACTCTCAGTTTACTTCGTCGACATTTGAGGATTTCTGCCGCCAGCACAACATCCAGCATCTTCGCTCCCCGCCCTACCATCCTCAGTCTAACGGTCAGGCTGAGCGTTTTGTCGACACGTCTAAGAGAGCCCTCTTGAAAGCTCGTGGGGAGGGGACCACGGACGAGATAGTCCAGGCATCCCTGTTTTCCTACAGGACAACACCGAACCCGGCGTCCCCTGGTGGCGTTTCTCCTGCCGAAGCTTTGATGGGCCGAAAATTGCGCACAACGTTTCATGCACTCGTTCCTACCGGTGTGCAGCCCGCGCAGACTTCTCCAATTTTTCGCAGCAAGCTTTCCGTCGGAACACCTGTCTTCGTTCGTGATTATCGAAGTGGGTTCCCAGACTGGATTGAGGCAACCATAGTAGCGCACAGATGCAGTATGCTGTTTGATGTCGACGTTGGTGATGACATCTGGGTTCGTCATCACAACCAGATCCGACGGCGACATTGCAATAACACAACTGGGCTCGAGTCGGCGCCGTCACTCCCCCTTGACATCCTACTGGATACCTTCGCCATTCCGGCAGATCAGTCGGTTCCCAAGCCCACTGCTACGCCGCCTTCGGATGTGCCGCCTTCGGTATCAGTCACTGCCTCCGGGTCTCCAGACAACAAACCACGACTAAGACGCCGGACCAACCGCGTGCGCCGATCAACACCGCCGATGCAGATCAATCCACGCCAAAAGCGGTACTGACCCACATGGAGGGGAGGTGTTGTGAGTGCCTACACTCCCAAACACAAGAGCCAACCAATCACTGGAAATCACGTGCGTTTGCCCTCTTATACAGCGCTGTCATCTCAATCAGGCGCCTTCCCATTGGCTACTCCCATCTTCCCGAAGGTCATTGGGCTGAATGCCGGCGAACCACAGTAGCGTGTTATAAATCTGCGTCACCATTAGCTAGTCGCGACTTGCAGTGTTTTGCTAATACACTTTCCGTGGCCAGCCGTGTGTTCTTTGTCTACTGCCTTGGTATTGGGGACCAGGGTCGAGTGCGTATACGCTCCACGGGTTTCACGTACCAGGCGGGTCATAACAAATGGAAGGAGAAGAAGAAGAAGTGATCGTCGGAACAAGAAGTTTATTGGTCTGGCGTTTCGGATTCCCACTTGAACCAATCATCAGAGATAGTTGCAGACTAGAATGGCCATTTCTGGCTTATTAGCCATCGTCAGCTAGTCATAATCAACCCTGAATTATGGAACGCCTGGGGCTCGGTTTTGCGACCTTTTAGTTAGAAGTCCAAAGCCTCCAGCCACTGGGCTGCAGGCTCGTTGTCCTGTCGGTTGCGATAAGGAATGTACAATGGCAGAGGGGCGCTCATCGATCGTTTTTACGTAACTCACTCGTCCCGTTTTGCCCAACCAGTATCCACACAGCGGAGCATTATATAGGCAGGATTTTATTACCGAGAAAGACAAGAGAGACTGGAATGGCTATTACTGGCTTATTAGCCGTCGTCAGCCAGTCGTGTCAAACTCCGAAGTGTGGAGCACGATTATCAATTTTAGATATATGATTGCACAGTAAATGCATTCTATAAATATTGCACCCTTGTACCTCTTGTCGTTTCTAAAGAGAGGTTTGAGTGAGAATCCGAAACGTCAGGCAACAAATACCATTCCAACGATCGCATCTCTTTCTTCCCAACTGTTTCCTGATATTGGCTTTTTTGTTTCCGTCGGAAGTATCATTTCCGAAAAATTCATAAGTGACGTCGCCGCACCTCTTGAGGAAAAATTTGGATAATTATGCCTGCATTGTTTTCCTTCCACGTACTGAACCAGGACTACAAATAAAGTGAACAGGTCGACCCTGCTGAACTTTCGTGTAAATCAGTACCAACTAAGTGGTGTTACCGCAATGGTTGTGTTGAAATGTGATCATAGTTTGCATATATTTATTATAAGGCCTATCGACATGCGAAAAATAGAATTTCTACGGACATTTCTTAATATTCTCAAAAATGCCTGAATAGGCCGACTAACCAGGGATGCTGGTAATTACAACTGCATTCTTAAATCGGCGGTTTTTCAATTAACTATTTTATGGCAAACCCCAAATGACCAGCATGGATGGGCATTTGCGGTTTCCCACAGCGACTTATTTTCCGTAGTTTGTTTTGGAACGATGGATGTGGTGCAGGGGATAATCATTACCACACTAAATAGAAAAGATACAAATTTTTTATGACAGATGTCACTGACAGAAAATGTGAAAAGCGTCCACACGAGGTGCAAACAACTTATTTTTCTAACAAAAACCAAAAGTGCGTTGCTTTAACTATTAAGGACTAGCTGGGCCCGGCCACGCGTTGCTGTGGCTCGGGAGAATTCAAAATCTCTGTTGGGTAATTAAACTGCCTCGTCTGCTTCACAACAGTGTCGACGGACGTATGTGTGACTGTCTCGTTTTAAATCTTAGGCTGAATAATGTGGTTAGGATGGTACATGTGTTCGTTTTTGGCTGCAAGAATAGCTCGTTCGCTCAATCAGCCGTGATTGTTGAAAGTGGTCTGAATAGTGGGAGACACCTTTTTAACTAATTCCGCTTTAGAAGACACAGCTGCATTCCCAATTGCCAACAGATACTGTGAGAATACCTCAGCTGATCGACGGTTTGCAGCTGGACTCGCATATTTGTAGTTAATTTTGCCGTCTGGATTTGGCACCACAAAGAAAAGTATTTCAGGCAAGCATTTATTTCGTCTGCTGGTGCCGACGGAGGAATTACAGGCAGTGTTTGCCTGAAGTCCCCTGCAAGCATTAGCAGTAACGTCTCCAAATGGTCTACTGTTTTCGCGTAATTCTCAAAGTGGTCGATCGAGGGCCTCGCGCGCTTTTTTGCTCACGGGGCAAATCCACATCTAACGAAACAACAGCATATCGGTTTGATGACGACATTCCCGGTCGATAAGAAACTTTTTTCGCGATTTCTTACGTACATATCCTCAATCACTAATAACGCCTCGCTGTAGATTCCTGCTGTGAAATCCGCATTTGGAATTTTACTTGCGTAGTCGACGGAAGATATCCTCAGCCATGTGTGATTTATATTTCTCCCATAAATCTGTTGGAGCTGAAATAAAGCAGGTGGTCAGTATGGTTGCAAACAATGAACGAATTCGAAGTGGATGGAACGTGTTGCATGCAACACTAATGCATACGTCCCAGTATCGGCAGTTTTCCAATAAATTGAGAGCCCGGCATGCACTTCGGAAAGTGGCGTGCGTAACGCCGGTGACAGATTTCAATTGCTGGAAAAACGTTGAACCGGACGCATTCACCAACACCGTGCGGAGAAAGAAGCATTCGTCCTGGAATCCCCATCTTTTACCATTCCCCCTAATACATCCGGCAGCGCATAGACCCAGACACTTCGTGTTCCACCATGACGTTCATGAGCGATTTCGGTTTTCTGCAGAAAAACATGTACTGTGATGTCATACCTATTCACCTGCGATAACCCGGAAGTAAGAGCTGATAAATATCTCCACAAGCTGGATTGCATGTGGATGTAAGGAGTACGTCTGGACGTCCGTACTGACAAACTTAAGCAATTGCACCTCGAGCGTACCCGAGCGTATGGCGTGAATTGTCTGTGTATGTGGACGACAAAAGCGTTAGTCTTACAACGTTATCTGTATTACCGTCGTTTACAACTGCATCATGCAAAGGAGTGTATCCTTCAGAACACAGCTTGGTCTGATTTTAGCGAAGGAAAAGCAGGCGTCCTGTTTCGATTTTTGCATACATATCC